>OVAV01001704.1:0-12676 GCA_900406375.1 Iberis amara
TAAGGACTCAAGAATTAGTCCCACCAATGTGGATGCTCTAATGTACCTCATTAAGGTTTATTTTATTCTTTTGTATTATTTTTGTTTTTAATTTAGGAAATATATTATTGTTATGCAAAATTAATTTAATGAATTTTAAAATAAAAGTTTTAGATCAATAAATAATTAGTTTCAAATTTAAATAAAGAATAGAAAGGTAATTTCATGTGATGAGAGTACCTTATTATCAATTTATTTGTAAAATACCCTTTTCTCAAATTATGAAACATAAAAATTCCCTATTAGAAAATTTTTCTGAAAACTTTCAAATTTTGGGATTTTGAATAATAAACCTTAAATTTTAGATAAATTATCATATTTTGATATAAATTTGGCAGGCTATTATGCATATAAAAATAAACGGATTCTTCATTCTTGTAATAGTCTCATACCGTGCTTTTAATTATCTTTGAGGAATAAATAAGTTATTTGTGATTTAAAAAAGCACTGTATTGAAATTTTCAAAATAAATTTAAACAGAAAAATAATTAATAAAATAGTAGTTATGTTGAAAGGAATGAGTATAAAGGTAGGAATCTCATTATTTAGTTGTTGTTCCAGATCCATGTATACACCTAACCAAAACCAAATTTACACATGGGTACACAAAAACCAAAAACTTATATTGTTTTATTCACATATACCCCTTAAAAAAACCCCTATATGTCCCTTTCTACCCCTTTTGCATCACATAAATATACAAACACATAACATATTTACACACTTAGCATTAGTAGGACCAAACCTAACTTAAGGCCTCTTTTGGCTAAACACAAGCAAAACAGATTCCTTTGGTCTGTGTCAAGCTAAACCTTTGTATGTAGTCTTATAGGTGAAGATACTGGCAAATGCAAAAGTTTCTGTATTGCTTCTTCGGTTTTTGTTTTATGCCATCGGAGATCGATGAGGGATTCCCTTTCTTCGCTTGACGATTCTGCAATTAGTAGATGTAGTAAGTGGAGGTGTTGATGGGCTAAAACTCATGTTCTTCCCAATTCCAATGCTGCTACTTGAATCCTCTGAATCCATCACAAGGTTCTTCCTTCCCTTTTCAAAGCCTCTAGATGATCCAGCAATCTTCCCCAAAAACATTGACATACTAAAGTTTATCAGATAATAATTTGGAGAAAGAGAAAGCTGGTATAAGACTTATGCAAGTAAAAGGTGACCCATATTAAAAAGTTTTGATCTTTTATTTCCACAAGATATAAAAATGAATTTTCCTTGAATTGCTTGGAAAAGTTAGTTGAAAGTGTATAAGATTAAACAAATTTTGAAGATGACCCATTTCAAAAGTTTTGATCTTTTTCCTCCGGCGGTTTAAAAGGAAAAATTGAATTCACAGAAAATGTTAGGTGAAACTGTAAGAGATATTCAAATGTATGTACCTTGCAGCCAAGAGAGCAGAATTGGAAGCTGTCATCGACGAGGCTACGATAACAAACCTTACAGGTATTGCTTACGCCTTTCCCGGGCCTAGGCTGAGGTCTCTCATTCAAGAAGACAACTTTAGCACTATTGATCACATATGTTTGGATCCCTGATATATCAACATACTTTTGTATCTCATTCACTCTTATAACATCATGATAAGAAGATCTCCTTATCTGCCAAAACCAATCAATACAAATTCAAAACTTGAATCTTTCAATGAATCTATTTTTCAAAATATGGCAAGAACGTACCTGAATGGTACGATGATCTTTGTGATGTGGAAGACAAAGAGAGCAAAGTGGACCGTTGGTACAGTCTAAGCAATACATATTGCATTCACTCTTGTGAGAATCTCCATGAAACTTGCAATGAACAAAGAATTGCTCTTTAAGCAGAGGTTTTAGCCATTGTGGCCACCGGTTATCTTCCTCTTCCGGTCCCTAAACCAAAACCCAATATTCAATTTTTGATATTCAGAAAACTAATATAATCATTTTTTTGGTATATGATTTATATACATTTCATTAGATCTCTTAAACCACCATTGAACTTCATAAAGTCCCCTTTCAAATTCTAAAATTTGATTTTTTAAAAAATTTCTGAATAAAATAAGTGATGTATAAAGGAATCATACTAAACCAAGAAATGTTCACATGAATGGCCTTGGTCTAGTGGCATTCATAAGTCCACATAAGGCAGGTAGCACCACCCCACCCGGGATCGAGTACCCGTGTCTACGATAGTGTAAGAATTGCCTGCTATTATGCAGGAACTGGCTATTGGGCCGGCCTGTTGTGGCCCAAATGGTGACAAAAAAAGTATAGTGTAGAAATTGCCTGCTATTATGCAGGAACTGGCTATTGGGCCGGACTGTTGTGGCCCAAATGGTGACAAAAAAAAAAAAAAAACAAGAAATGTTCCAGATTCGTGCTCACTATTTTCACTGAATTTTCCGAAGGTTTAAAAGTATATAAAATTGGTATATAATTAAAGCATATTGTACCAATTACTGACACCAAATAAAGTAAATAAATAACGGAATCAAAGCTTCAAAAATAAAATAATAATGAAAAAACTACTCCAAAAGAACATTGTTCTGATTCTTCCCTTTTGTTAGGTACATAAAACAGAGCTCGAACCCAAATTACAACAATTATAGATTCTTTACTTTTTGTCACTTTTCGATTTTTCGAATTTTCGAAATCAATCATAAAACCACAAACCCAGAAAGTTCGATAATCAAAATAAATGACAAAACAAAAACCTTTGCGTATTCTGAGAACAGAGAAGAGAAAATAACGAAGTAAATAGGAATGTAGTGAAAAGGTTTTGTTGGAAATACCATGATTCTTCTGTTCATAGGTTTGAATTCGCGGATTGTGTTCGCTTGATCTTCGATCGCCATTTTCCTAATTGCGAGAAAGAAAAGAGAGTCTTTTTCGAGTAAAGCTTGGAACTTTTTTCTGGAGAGAAATAAAAAAAAGGGGTTTGTAGAGAGAGAAAGTGAAGGTTTCTTGCAGAGAGAGAGAAGAATGGGGAAGGAGAAAAGAGAGTCACTCTCTCTCTCTCTCTTATCTTAGCAAAGTCGACCAACCGAACCTCCTTCCTTATATTTTAATATTTTTTTAAAAATGATATAGTATAATCCAATATGTTAAAGTATATTTATATATATTTAAAAATAATTGTATTAAACATATTACAATAATGTTTCCTAATAATGTTAGCCCTTTTATAAGTTTTAAGTTTAATAAATATAAATTTAGCCTATATTACTAGAATTTCCTACTTTGCTAATAATATTTATTTTTAAAAATACTATTTTAATATAATTTTCATACTTTCTTATGTATTTTTTAACAAAAATATATTATTTACAATTTATATTATTTTAGTATTTTATATTATATATATATTAAATGTGTATATCTAATAAGATATTTTAAATTTATAAACATATTTCGATTTTTCATTCGTTTCTCAAATCAATACATCATAATTTTATTCTTATTCTTAAATTTTTATTACCGATTTTTTTTTCTGACTTTTCTTATGGATTTCTTGTTTAAACTATATCTTTAATAGTTTTCATGTTTTCATACACGTTTGTATGATTTTTCTCTTGGTTTGTATCTAAATATTTGATAATATCCGATTTCTACTATGATTTGTAATATAAGCGGTAACAATTTTTAGTGTTTAGTATAAGTTGATAAAATGTGATTTTTGGTGAAACTAAAAAATGGTGAGCAACAATATTAAATAAAATTATATAAAATCAATAAGAAATGACGATTTTTTTGTCAACAAACTACCACTTAAATATCCATTTTAGAGCTTAAACCTTATATATGCTATATCATTCATTAGGAGTATTGTCACTAGACTAAAGAGGCTAGACATCAAAAGTTACAATTTAAATTATAAAGAGTTAATATAATTTATATATTTTTAATAATTTTATTAAATTTATATGGAACCATTAATACTAGTTAAAAAAAACTGTTACATAGCCTTGCCGCACAACATTATTGTTGGTTACACACTTACACATTAAGCATTTTTAAGTAGAAAAGAAGAAATTTCCTTTCGTTATTTATATGGGAGTGTTTTATTTTTATTTTATTTGGGAAAGGTTAGTTTTTATGGCGTTATATATTATATTAATCCAAGTGGAGAAAACTATTGCTCCATTATTGTAGTTTGACATCTCATCACTATCCTTTATAATCATCCAATTATTTATATTATTGGACTAAAGTACAATTCATATCCGAACTAATAATAAATATGTCTTTAATTTAAATATTTTAGGTCATATATTTTAATGTTCATATTTTTATTTTTACATAACTGAATTATTTTTAATGGATAAAAGCTAGATTCGATATTAACGGTGTTAATTTAATTTAATTCGTTAAATTTTGTTGATGTGAGAGTCTAATTAGAATGCCACAAAAACAAAATTATATATAATTTTTGATTAATCTGTCACGTCATTTGTAAAAAAATATAATCCTCGTTGCTTCGTCCATCATGTGTCTCTCTAATTAATTTTTTGTTCTTACTTAGTTTGCTTTAAATTTTAAGGAGTACCAATATAGCTTTTGATGTATATATTTACATATATTTGGTTCATAGGAAAATATATACATTTTGTTTCTGGTATGTAATATTTTAGTTTATTACTTTGACCCAACTCACTATACAAACAACTAACCAAGTGCATTATAAAAAAAAAACAACATTTTTGTCCCCAAATTTGTTTGAATATAAAATTGATGATACTTAAGTTAGTTCATATTGTCAAACATAACCGTCTAAGAAAAACCAAAATGAAGTGGCAGAATTGTTGAACACTATCTTGGTAAAATCCTACAAATTCACAAAACCATTATTATTCCAACAAAAATAGTAGTCCTAATCGAAAAAATAAAGTGATCTATCATAAAAAAATATATTTATTATTTGGTCCAAAGACCTATATTTCTGAAAAATATGTGGTTCAAAGACCTATATCTTTAAAAAATGTGTGGTCCATATTTTTTCCCAAAAAAGTGTAGTTCTAAGCTTTGGCTTAACCCGCTTATGCCACGGACCGAGCCTGCTTCAAATTTGGAGCCAAGAATGGAAGTTGGAAGTATATGTATATGAGTATGTATATGCATGCGGCCTATATTTCTAATATATATATAATATAAATATGCATAAGAATGAGTTGGAACACGTGTGAATCGCACTTTACTTTGTTGTTATTATTGGTGTATATGTGTATATAATATTGAGATAAATGATATCAATAATTAGATTCCATTGTTATAGCTTTTAAAAAGAACAATATGTATTGGACATAATAACCCATGTGTACTTGTTTATAACTTTTTTTAATATAATTGATAAAAGGAAATAAAAGCACAAATTTAGGTAAAAAGATGGGTGATTGTATTATAGGCCTTTCGTATTTGTGAGTGCTTGAGTTTGGTTTTTGCTCTAATTTGAAAGCGTAACTTAAACATAGCATAGTCAGCGCTAACTACTCCAATATGCATCACTTGAAAAGGAAATTCCATATTAAACCCATACCCTTTTATTTTAGAAAAATCATATTTATACACATAACATAATGTTTTTTATATTAAAACTCATATGAGTTTCTGTAGTGTCTCATCGAAATGAAAGTACCACTAATTTTGATCATTAACAAATACTCCCTCCGTTTCAGATTAGTTGTCGTTCTGGAAAAAAATTTTCGTTTCAAAATATGTGTCGTTTTAGGTTTTCAATGCAGAAATTAAATGAATTTAACTTTTTTGACCAATAGAATAATTGCATGATTTTTTTCTATTGGTTGATTTAAAATATTTAATGGTGTTTTTATAGAAAATAAAGATTTCTTAATCTGTGTGCAAAACTCTAAAACGATAAGTAATTTGAAACGGAGGGAGTATATATGTTCACTAGATGTAATATCATCTTTATATATTTTATTCCATATAAGATTGTACTCATTGCGTTATTAATTAGACCTCCATGTTCCATGCGGATATACAGTTTGTTGGCCTTATGATAAATCATTGAATTCTGTAGAAGTGTCTTTCGTTTTTTATAATGCCTATAATGTTTAAATATAACAACAATAAAAGAATAGCGACAAGGAAAATAATTTAAAGGAACATATAATATGCATTGTATGGATGTTCTATGATAGTAACAGCTTGTAATCATTTATCAAGCATGATGGTAGATGGAGGAAGATACCAAATTGTGTTTTCAATAAAAAAAAAGTTGAAACATTTTGATACAATTAATTACAAAACTCAAAGTATTTATAGTTCAAATGGAAGATTGGTGATATATCAGTATGTTTTTGACAATTTTATAAATTTGTGCGCAGTCATTTAAATAGGAACCCACAACAAGTCAATGTTGCTATTTATTGTCAATTGACTTTGACAAAAAGACTCCACTTGACTTTTCAATAGATAATTTGTTCTTCATTTTTTTTTTCATTTTTTCTGTGTTAACTCTTCCTTTTTGGCTTTCAAAATAATTTATTTTTACGTTGATCACGCATATCTCTATTAATTATTGCAATTCGTATGTACATGTAACTATTTTATGTAGCTTCTTTTATATATTTTTTGTGTAGTTCATGTTAACTTTGGTGTGCATACACTTGCAATCTAAACATATAAAGTGAGTTATTTCGTTGATGTTAAAATTTGAATACTTATTATGTATAGAAAACTGAAAGTTTAGTCAAATTTGAAGTTATGGAAAGACTACTGAATATTAGATTATAGTTATTTCTTGGATGTTAAATTCGTTTTACACGAGTTGTTTTCTTTGACTTTAAAATTAAACTACTGTTTATAAAAAGGAAAAATAGAAAGTTTTAGTCAACATTGGAGCACTTGGGACACGGCCCGGCATTTTTGACCCAAGCTGGCTCTTTATTGTCTTTTTTTTTTTGTCATAGGATATTAATTAAAATAAACTTATCACCCTATAAAATGAAAGAAGAAAAAGATGATATTAATGGATTAATGATTTGAACTCATTTCTATTATATTTATAATCCACTGTTATTAAATCAATTTTAGTTTATGTTTTAAAATCTAGTGTTATAGGTTTTTGTATTTTAAATTCATTCACTAGAGTTTAAAATATGATATTATTCAATGCATATTTGAAATCAAATTTTTAAAAGCCAGTGTTATTGAAATCATAAAGAATTTTTGAAATCTTTGTATTTTAATTGATTTAAAATGATTTTTTGTGAAATTTTTTATCAAATAACTGGATTAAAAATCTTAAGTAAAGTGCATAAATTTATAAAATATTTTCAAATGAATCCTATAGACATTTAAAAAATTTTACAAATAAATTTTGTAAACATTTATTTTTTTGATGATTATAAAGTAAAAGAAGTTGATTATGAATCTCTGATTGAATAACATCCCTAAATAAACAAATTTATAAGAGAAAAAGCCGACCAGTCACTAATTTAAAAAAACAAAAAAATCCAAGCAAGAGACGCCAAATAACTGATAAAAACAGGTTTAGCGCACCGAGCTAGGTGAAAAAAGATTTTGCGGTCCCGACCTCTAACTCTTCTCTCTCCCTTCTCTATTTTGCCAGCTTTTTCACTTTCTGCCGTTTTTTTTTTGCAGCCAGTATATGGCCTCTGTCCAGCGCCAAGCTTCCTTTCTCTTCTTTTTTCTTTCTTTTCTTCGGTCCCGAGCTCCCCGTCTTTTGTCTCTTCCCATTAATCTGGTGGTTGCCGCAGTTTCTAAACAAAGCGTCTCCCCTACCTGTGATGGCCTTCTCCTCGGCGTGCATGTTCGTGTGGATTCCCGATTTGGTCCTTTTCCATCTTTGTCGGTGAACGCCTCTATCAAAAGAGTGTGGACTCTCTAGAGGTGATGAATTCTTGGAGGGCGGTTCGTCAACTGACAGTTTTCTTGCGTCGGATCCACTTTCCCGGTAGCGGTATATGGCGTTGCTATAGGGAGATCATTTTAACGGACTTTTATTCCGAATTTGGCTTGGTTTTGTCACAGGTGGCGTCAGATGGTTTGTACTATTCATCTTTGTAGTCGCATGGGAAGTAGTCAATGGCATACCTACTAAGAAGGATGGTGGGTCAAGTGACCCACCCAAAGTAAGTTGACAACATTTTTTATATCAAAGTTGTTCAAAATTTAGTAATTTAATGATAGTTTTTTTCATTAATGACACCCCTAATTTGAAGTACAATATTCAAAAAGTTTAATTTCAATTTATATATTTATAACAAAATTATTTTGACCTACCTAATATTATTTTCTGGTCTACCACTAAAAGCATTGGACGGTGAAATATCTTGGGGATTGGCGGCATGGAGATGAGTCTCTCGTCTCACCATCTGTGCTTCAATCCGGCGGGAAATCTCGAGTTGTCGGGTTGCTTACAGCTGCGCATGGCTTTCCGGCTTCCTCGTCACCTCCAGAGTTGTTACTAGGTGGTTGGTTTTTCTATCTGTCGGCTCCGGCTCTAGTCTCTGCTTCTGATTGTGTAGTGCTAGGCCATGTGGCAGCTTTTCTTCCCTTGCAACACATTTTGTACGAGGCCCATTTTGTGGTATCATAGGCCTTTTGTTGGGTTGGTTGGATTTATGTGGTATACATACAACTGTATTAGGTCTAGAAGGAAAACTCTTGCGACTATCTTCCGTGATGGCAATAAGCCAAAATATAAGGACGAAAGGGGTACCTTTCTATCTAAGTTTTTTCCCCCTATTTTTCTAGGTGTAGGTTTATTTATAACAAGTTTATCTCAAAACGAGTTCAAATCTCTAAAGTGGCGCATGTCTTCCCCGAGTGGGAATGTATGTGAGTTTTTTTTTTTAAATCTAATATAATTATATTTTTTGACAAAAAAACTGATAAAAAAACATAATGAGGACTAAAAAAGTTAAGAAGTAAACCCAAAAACTTATTTGACGAAATCTGAAAGTAATGAAGATAATTAAGAAGATTGTGCTCTGATGAAGCCCTTCGAACTCCAATCAAGACAGGTAAACGAAGACTAAAATTTACCAACGGGTCCTTATATAGCAAGTTACAGTACTACCTCACAATAAATAACAATTGAATATTCGTCTTTAGCACGACCTAATCTGATTTATTGGGTTTGACTTTTAGTGGATCTTGACTGGAAGTCAATTTAATACTAACAATTTTAGGCCTGCTCGTTTGCCTCAAAGTAAAATGGTTCAAGTGGAGTCGAGGCCAAAATGTGTTGAGGAAGCTTTGTCTCATCGTCAACGTTTTAACCAGAGTTACATCACTGACAGCAACAACGACATGTTCGTTGCGACAGGTCGCTACTATGTTCGCTTGGTTATCGCGGCCTAACATAGCCCAACCACCTATCTCTTAAGAAGTATATTGGTTCTCAAATGCAGCCTGAAATCTTTTGACAAGAGCAAGCTAGATTCGCGATCACCAAATGGAAGCGAGATAGCTTCGGGAGTATCAAAGCTCGCCTCTCTCTCCAGATTGTCAAAGCATTAGCAGTTGGCCAATAGGAGGTCACTTTCCTTTTTGACTCCCAAGCGAAATGTATAGTTTTCTCAAGCTCCAACCTCTCTCTCTAATTCGTTTTGCTTTTGCTAAAAAAGTCCTTAGAGACCTTAAGCTTCCTCTGTTTACACTCTGTTTGACCCAAAAGAAGAAGAAAAAAGATTGTCACGGGATCAAGATCCTTGTTATTATTAATATGTTTTTTTTTATCATTGAACCAAGTCAAGTCAAAATCCAAAGTCCCATAGCTAGTTACTATCCACAAACAGAAAACAATTAAGCCTTATACGGAGCTATCAACCAAACTTTGATCACAAAGCGTTCAAGAAAGTCGACAAGATGATTGATTTTGTGTCAAGATGGTAGATGCTACATTTTCATGCTGAGACTTTAGTTTTTTGGGTGGGGAAGGTATGGCTTTAGCTGAAGGTTTCTTCATGAGGTCTCTATCAACAGATTCCGTTTCCTTACAATCACTTACTAACAATAACTGCTTACAAGGTTCTTCTTCCTTCTTTGCTGTTTCCAGACATACCGACCCAGTAAATACTAAACTCCTCTAAGTAAACAAAACAACTCGGTTAGAAGGATAGTACCTTGCTTTTGAAACATAAGCAAAGGAACAAAGTCATCATCAATGCATGGATTGTCATAATCTGATTCTTCCCCAGTGCATGGATTGTAATAATCATCATGAGGAGGATCAAGCTCAGCCATGGAAGAATCCTTGCCACTAAACTTTGCCGGTGATAGAAACACATCTTCGTTTGACTTGTTAGATAGGGAAATAAAATCTTCTCCTTCCATGACTTTTAGGTTAGATACTCCCGCTGAGTCGCAGAGAACACTCTCAGATAAACACTTCTCAGTGGTACCACCAAGGACAGACTTTGGTTCTTCAGAGGCTCTTGAAAACCAAGGAGTCTCTTCTCTTGCATAGAAAAGAATATATGGGTCTTGTGATAGTACACTATCTTCATCGATTTTCTTGACCTGCCGAGATCAAGGGAAACGCTCATTAGCAAAATCATCTACTCAAACCATTTAGAAACAATCAAAGTTACTCACCTGCCGGTCATCAAATTTATGCCATGTGTTTGGAGCTGACCTCACATAAGAGGAGTAGTGACCGTATGCTAATAACCCACAATGCTCCACAATAGCATAAAGATAATATTTTGTAGAAACCTAAAGAACAAAAGAAAAGAACCATTGAGTGAGTACTTAAAGGGTGAACGAGAGATAGTATACGACCAGTTTCACATACTCCGTTATTCTGGCTACGACTCATATATGGTTGCAGGTCTAACTCCAATGGGAAACTGATATGCTTGAAGATCTTCTCCATAAAATATCCATTATTCTTGAATCTCTTCAGATGGAATGTGGCAACCAATGGCAGATTATCGAGTAAGAGTTGCTTCTCCTTTAAAACTTTTTCCTTACAGTTATCACAGGTTAATTTCTCTTCAAGTTTTTCGACATGAGTAAATGAATCCAGTGCACTCGAGAGTTTATCCACATCTTCAATTTCCAAACTCAACCCAACAGAACTTTCAAATGTCTCAGAAACATAGTTGCAGTTGCAGCAACGAAGCTGAAAGAAGAAACGCATATTTTACATTTTTCCAAGAATCAAATTTCAAAATCCATACAAAATTGCTTTGACACTTGACCAAATGTATGGTCTGACTCTGAGTTTAACTACTTACCCTACTGACGAGACGACCACCAAAGACATGCTCAACAATGTTAACATCTTGCGAAGAGATATCATTTCTTCGATTCAAACAACATCTCTCCAACTTATCCAAAAATGCTTGTAGAAACTCATGAGCGTCTTCTTGTTGGTTATGATGGAAGTCAGGAGAAAAATCTATGGTAGCTCAAGGATAAATAGAGAAAAAAAAACAGAGAATCCCCAATGCAAATTATGCAGCTAAAGCAATATATTCAGAAAGAAATAAGAAATTAATTGAAAGATACAATTGAGGTTGTCAACAAAGAAATATATAACTATTGAATATCTTGAAGTAGTCAATGCAGCATTGATGTGACCTCGAAGAGCCTTTAGAACACAGATGCTTTCATTGCCACCTACAAATTTAAAGGATACATATAAGATCATGAATATTCAAAGACCACATTGTGAGAGTCTTACAGTAACATGGATCTTGAGGTTTGTATGAAACAAGGCTATCGATAAGCGACATAGTGTGAGTGATGCATTGCAACACCGAATTAACGAAACAAGTGTTGCCTAAATTCCAAAGTCCAGCACCCTACGAATCAACATCAAAACCTCATTCAGAGATCAGATTGGATAATCTGATTCAGAAACGACTTCAAAGACATACAACAGTTTTAGACCCATCGATCTTCAAAGAATCTTTCTTGAATTTCAACAAGGTTTTGTCCCATTCCATTGAAGAGTCAGCATCAGTATCATAGTCTGGAGCTTGCGACGTACTCCCAATTTGAATCTCAGACTCTGGCAAGGCTCGAGAATTATTGCACTCACTGTCGATTAAGGTTTTGTTCAAAGAAGTAGAGGAATTCCCATCTGAGTTTCGGAGCGGTACTGTGACCTCTGTCGAGAGCGAACCTTGATGATCATCATGATCTCGAGCCAATGACTGAACAACATTGGCACCAATCGACGCGATTGGTGAAGAAGACTCGCCTAGGGTTTCGATAGTGTTACATAGTATCGGCGAACGAGATAAAATCGACGAAGTTAAGTCGGTATTAGTGTGTAGCATCGTATTCAGGTAAACCCCCATTGTTCGATATTTAAGGTTTTGTCAATGAAATCAACCAATCAAAGAGAGGCGAAAAGTCGATTTCCCGTCGCAGGATTCCGGAAAATCCCTTCAAGAACAGCCGAGAAGAAGGAGAATAGGAGATGATTTGAATTGGGAGGGAAAATTGAGACGCCATTTTTTAGGGTTTTTAATCACCAAAATTGAAAAGAGGCGTAAAACTGTTAAAGTAGCTTATGTTACAGTGTTACTTATCCATATATTCACATATATACGGTAAATTTGTGTTGGATCGGTGATCAACATTTGTTTTTGACTTTTTCTGATACTTTTATGGGAGATTTTCCAAAAATGCCATATTGTTGTTACCAACTT
>OVAV01001705.1:231-12675 GCA_900406375.1 Iberis amara
TTAACTAAGTACTTGATATAAAAAAATTAATCATGTAGTTAAATTTCACATACATATATATATATATATACATATATATATATCATCTCTTATGTTTAATTAAACTAGATGATTTTTAATATTTTCCTAAACATATTGGCCCATAATTTATGTAATTGCATATATATATATATATATATGTCATTTTTACAACTAATTATTTTGCTAACNACAACAATTATTATGTTTTTTTGTTAAAAACAATTGTTATGTTATGACAATAAACTAAAACATACGACATTGTAAAATTATTCAGTATATAATAATACATATATAATTGTAAAATAAATTATATTATATTATATTAAATTAAATAATTTCGTAAAAACATAACATCGTGTGTAACGCGGGTGAAATCTAGTTTTTAATAAATTAACTGGACAGTTTGTTATGGCTCAAAGATTAAAGTAACAAAAAAAAAAACAAATATTTAACTAAAATATATTAAATTTGGTTTACCATCTTTAAACCTCTAATGAATATTATTAATATAAAAAATCATTCATTTATGATACTTATAATATAAAATTTTTAAAATTTCAACAAAGTGTCCTCTATTTCAACATAAATGCCCTTTTATTTCAAGACAAATGCTCATGAAAATGTACTCTAGATGTTTGTGCCCTACTCCGTGGCTTCACTTGCTTATGTTTTGGGCCAGTCTTGAGTATTAGTATTTTGGATGAGTATTGTTATATAGGTTTGTTATTTGTTTGTTGTTGTTGCACAGTGATAAACACAATTTACAGACAGAGAGTTTACACCAGCAATATGAACTGGTAAGCTTGGTCTGGAACATTTTCAAGTGAGAATTGATCATTTGGATTGTGAGTGAACATGCATCAAACTGATATTTGGTGTTTCAGGTGAAAAAGAGGACTGCAGGCTCTAGTTTGATGCATGGTTCTCATGTCATGGAGTTTGGAAATATAGGACTGAGCAAGGAGAAGCTCTTCCTTTACATAGGAACAAACCCAGACAATGAAAACTCCACCTTTGTGGATGAGAATTCATTAAGGCTGCCTTCAAGAGTTACAAACCAACGTGATGCAGATCTTCTCCATTTTTGGGATAAGGTTTCATCTTATTCTATTTGCTTACCAGTGAAATCTAAGGACTGAAGTTTTGATATTTGTGTCTGATTATTTAATAAGTTATTGCTTTTCATGTAGTATCGAAAGGCACCAGAAGGTTCTTCAAGAAAAGTTGAAGCTCAAAAGCAAGTCTTTGAAGCAATGTCTCATAGACTTCACATTGATAATAGTGTTATGTTAATTGGGAAACTCTTGTTTGGAATTTGGGAAGGTCCTGCAGTGCTAAATAAAGTCCGAACTTCTGGAAAACCACTTGTTGATGATTGGAACTGTCTTAAATCATTGGTACTCTTTTCCCTCCCCCTTTGAAACTTATAATTTTTTTATTGTGATGATTAATCTCTTGTTCTCTCATTCATGTGGTTGTTAGGTGAGAAGTTTTGAGAGGCATTGTGGATCATTGTCTCAGTATGGAATAAAGCACATGAGGTCCATTGCAAACATGTGCAATGCAGGGATTCAAATTCAACAGATGGAGGAGGCAGCAATGCACGCTTGTCCTACCTTCCCGGTTAGTCCCTGGAGCTCTCTTCACCGCGGATTCAGTGCTTGATCCTCTCTCCCTCTCCAAATGTTTGTTAATATCAATACCCCTTAATCCTTATATCCAATTATGATGATAATAACATCTTTGTATATATCTTAATAACATAACCTTAAGTATATGTCAATACAGTTTTCTACGTTTTTACATACATATTGGGTCACAAACACAATTCGCGAAAAGGATAAAGAAAGGAGAATGTTATGTGTGGTTAGAGCATGAGTCGTAGAGTTTACCCCGTTTACGCTCTTCTTGTATTGACCTGAAGATTCTGGCTGCATTTTCACTAGCGAGCTTCGCATTGTGAGGAACCACTTTGATCACTCTGGTCACTCCTCCATCTCTTGTTGTTTCAGTAACTGTTGTTCTTGTTGTGGTTGTTGTCATCATTTGCTCAGGTGCATTGTTGTTACCAGAGATTCCTTCTGGCTCATTTGGACAGCTTCCTGTACTCCCTTGCCTGCTCTTTCTAGCCTTAGGATACGACTTTACTGGCTGTTGTGGTGTAGCCGCTTCATTCACTGAGCTCGGCTGTTGAGTGTTCGACGCCGACACATTGTGTAGATTCCCCAAATGGTTAAACTGATCCATTTGCTCATTGGGTTGTTGCTGTTGTTGGCTTGAACAATAAGGGTTCATCATTCCATATGGAGATGGGAATCCAACCCCCGGGTGAAATGGAGGTTGACCACCGCCCATGAAACTACCTAACATCATCGGTGCAGGCATAAAATGACCATAATATCCTCCACATACCGGCCCTGTGTGTCCTAGACTTGGGTGCGGCTTGTATATAAGCCCTTCAGAAGGAGACATAACAGGGATAAGCCATTGTTGATTTCCTCCGGAAGGAGGATGCTGAGGAGGAAAGTAACCTCCATTTAAAGTCTGTGAATCGGGTAGGTTGCTCACTAAAGGCGGCGTGTAGTTGGAAGGTTGATGATGAGTTTGGTTTGAAAATCTCCCAACTACGTTCTCATCTGAACATTCCATTTTATGTTGGTCAGTCTTTCCCGAGTCGCCTCTATGTTTGACGATAACCTCTGGTAGAGGAGGCTCTACCACAAACTCTGACCCAAGGAGCTTCTTTATTGGATAGCTTTTAGCAGACACTTTTCCGAGATAATTGATGTCCTCAAGCAAGAAATCCGGTGATGCAGCAATAAGTCTTTGAACCTGAGCACAGTTAAAGTCGATTTGTTTCAGCGTAAAGAGAATCAAATATTCATTAGGCGGAGTTTTGTGAATGGCTTTACCTTAATCAATCTGTGCAATTCGAATAGTTGAACAGCAAAGACCCGTTGTTGACTGTTAAGGAGAAATGAACTCACATCAAGAAATGACCGATAAAATGTTCAGCGAAGAGATATAGAAAATGGGATGGAAAGGAGAAGAAGGAAGATGCATTATACTAATCAACAATGACTGAACGCAAATCAATGCATGCAAGGACACAGGTAAAGCGTAGAAAATCCGAAAATTAACAAAGAAGATCAAAGTTCAAGACGCATTAGGCAAGCGATTGGTTTACCAATCTCTAGCTTAGCGCAGTACCGATTAGAATACCTAGAAGAACCTTAAAAAAACAGACTCATGGAGTCTCAAATCCATGGAAACTATGAGCAGTAGCAAGAAGCAACTATAGATTATGCATTGTCATAAGACTCATAACTAGCTTTGCTTTATCAATGGCGTTAAACTTTATTTCCCGGGGTGGTCCTCAGAGACACATTCCCTTACCTGTTTCAACCCTTGAATGACAAGAAGGGAAAATGCCCAAGAAGACAATGCAGAATAAAAGCAATACCAAACCGAGACAGGGACATGTTTCAACAAGCAGATGCAAAGAAGACACAGTATAAAGCCATGAACTGTTTCGGTGGGCATCTTGCACAATGTACATCAACAGAGAATGTCCCTCCCTGCTTACATAATCCAATGTGTTAAAAAGCGTTAATATGTTACCAAGACCAATTAAACTTACTTGGCAATAGCTTTTCTTGCTCTCCAGAAACGTTTTTGACCCAATACTCCCGCGACATCATCGGGAGAAACATCAATGCTGGATATTGAATCCACCATCAAATTAACAGTAACAGTATCGCTTGCGTCTTCATTTATCTGCTGCAGAAAGGTGTATCCTCTGCTTCTGCAGTATTTACGACCATTATCAAGACTTCCATGTCCTTCTTCTGAATGACTTTCCGTTTCCAAGTGAGATTCAACTCCATTATCAATGTCTATTCCTCTTGTTTCACCACCATCTCGGTCTAACATATTTCTAGACTCCTGTCTTAAGGAAGCATTAGAATTATTTACTCTCGATGTTGATTTCTCGAGATTTATTTCCTCTGTAACTGATATATCTAAAGAGTTTACAATGCTACTTAGCTTTACACTTTCCTTGACCTTCTCACTGCCACTCTTGGTTCTGTCATGAAGCTGAAATCTTCTTGAATTGATAAATACAGGAACTGAGAAATCATATTCCTCTCTTACTCTTTTCCTTTGATCATGTTGTGCCAAAGATCTTACATTTTCAATGAATGACATTCGAGAGACTAACTTATCAGTTTCATGGATTGCAGCTGCAGAATCAAGATGCTGAGCAGATGAGTTTCTCTCCATACCACAAGGCTGCCGAAAAAGAAGGTATAAAAGGATTAGTTCTCATACTACTTTCGATTTGAATAAAGTAACCAAACATGTAATAGCCAAGCATTCATAAGCAGATTCAACCTTATAAGGGAATCTTAAAACCCTATAATCTTCTATTGAAACAATTTGGTACAACAAGAATATAAGTCCACAAGATTTTGATTTCAATCCATNAAAAAAGAGTGTATAAAAGGATTAGTTCTCATGCCACTTTCGAGCCGAATAAAGTAACCAAACATGTAATAGCCAAGCATTCATATGCAGATTCAACCTTATAAGGTTCTATTGAAACAATTTGGCACAACAAGAATATAAGTCCACAAGATTTTGATTTCAATCCATCAAAAACAATTGAAACATGAATATAATTGACACAACATTGATCAAAGAACCACTACTACTCTATCTAACAAGCTATAAATATAATATCAGATTCCACAATTTCAAAGTCCAAACCCTATTTTACTAAACTTAAACAATTGTCAATATACCTGACTAGTTGATCCAACAGGATGAATCAAAGTGTTTGTATCATGATTGGTAAACTTCTGAGAAGGGATACTAAACTGTTCATAAAGAGCCATCTTGTTTCTTGGAGGAGCTCTAGGTCCTCCTTTGTCTGCATCATTTACATGAAGTCTAGGAAACATTGGCTCTAGTATCTTCTCTTCATCTTTTCCTCTCTTCATTAATAAAAACCTCTGCTTCAAACAATCTCAAATTCACACAAAACCCCTTCCTTTAAAATCCAAATCGGAGATAGCAAAAAACCAGACTAGTAAACAGTGACTACTATAGATCTGAAGAATCAAAAGCGAATATATAAAAAGCCAACTTAAGAAAAATTAGATTGAGTTCTAGGCTTTAAAACAAGAAACTAGCATACCCAAATAGAGAAAATTGAAGCTTTTTTACTAAGGAGTATGAAGTAGAGATGTTAAGCACATAGATACAGCAAGGGAACAAGATTCGAAGGTGTGAGAGAAAGGAAGAAGATGACTTGAGAGAGAAAGAGAGAGAGAGAGAGAGGAATATTGGGGACAGATAAAAGAGAAGGAGAGGATCATTGGAGACATTTGTAGATAAAACCCTTTTTATGAATCTTTACCACCGGAAAGTCCGTTACAACAAGTCAACATTTTGTAGTAAAAGTCCCATAGTAAGTATTTATTAGTGATATACTCGAATTTTTACCTAAAAAAAATAGTAAAAGTAATCATCAGATTACTTATTCTTCTTTGTTGGATATGGATTAATTTATAAAGTTAGTTAATTGTCAAAATATTTATCCAGATTGTTATATTCAAAATATTAGTTAAACTTCAAATCATAATATCTAATAATATAAATATAAATATGTTTTATAGGTCTTAGGAATAAAATTGTGAAAGATACATATCCTAATGACAATACGTTTTAATATAATTTATGAATCCATAGCTTTTTTGGATTTTACGTGAAGTTGAACAATTTGACCAACACCATTTTTCAATTTTAAGGATTTGACCAAAAAAAAAAGGATTTTAAAATACATTTATTTTTCTTAATAAACATATATTTTAAAACCAATCCATCACTCGTGGCTGTACTTGGGCTTTTCTTAAAGTAAAAAAGCCCAGCCCAAACACTCTTCCGTTGTGAATCTTGTGGACACTTCCCTCAATAAAAGGCTACGAGTCGCTTTGTTGCTGACTTACAGTGGATCAGTGATCGAAATGGCGTCGTCTTCTACAACTCAGCGTACTAACGTCTTGATCCCTTCCGAGCCAGGTGTTTACTTCCTCTTTCGTTCGCTTTTTCTTTCCCTCAATCTTCGGATTCTTACTCGCTTTCGATCTTCCACGAAGCTTCGCTACTGTTTCATGATTCATTCTCTGCTTTTCTTCCTCTGGTATGTTCGTTGCTGATCGCTGTTTACCGTATTCGTTCTGCTTATCCCTCAGATTCTTTAAATAATGTTATCGATCGATTAGTTGAAAGACAAGCCGATTAAACGTAACGTAACTTCGTTTCTGATCGAAGTGCGAGTTTAGCTATCTATGTGCGGGTTTAGGTACAAGATTCTCGATTATCTTCGTTACTGCTCTCTTTTTTTGCTGTTACGCGACTATCAATGTGCTATAGTTCTTCGTACGAGCGATTTTCGTTTAGTTTTTGTTTGATCTAGAATGTCTTATGGACTGTGGAATAGCAAGATTAAGGGAAGGAGTTGGATTAGATTATTGTAGTATCTCGTCTCATATTTGATATGCTTCTCGATGTGCTTCGTTACCGCTTTTTTGTTTGGCTGTTACACGGCTAACAACGTGCTATAGTTCTTCCTACGAGCGATTTTCGTCTGATTTCTGTTTGTTCTTAAATGCCTTATGGACTGTGGAATAGCAAGGTCAAGGGAAAGATTTGGATTAGATAATTGCTGTATCTCGTCTCATATTAAGGTTACACAAAACTCTAATTTCATTAATCTGACATGCTTAAGTTTTAATCTGCAGGAGGCAACTCATTGACACAAGAGTCTAATGAGCTACCAGTTCCGATTCACATAGTGACGGATCCATCGCAACTTCCGGCTGATTTTCTAAGTCCTTCTCCGGAAAAGAAGTTGGTCATTGGGTTTGACTGTGAAGGTGTTGATCTCTGCCGAGATGGCCAACTTTGTATCATGCAGGTGACTCTTGTTTATGTGATAGATAATTGATTCCTCTTTAGTATTAGAACGTAGAGCATGTTGCAGAGAATCAACATACAGTTTTTAGTTTTATTGTTGCTATAATATAGGTCCGTCTTACATCTGTTGGAAGTTTATGATTCTTACTGGAGATCCTTTCTTGGCAGATTGCTTTCCCTAATGCAATATACTTGGTCGATATCATCAAAGGTGGAGAGGTTCTTATGAATGCCTGTAAGCCTGCACTCGAGTCTAATTGCATCACAAAAGTTATTCACGATTGCAAACGTGACAGCGAGGTAGCTGAACATCTTTGTTGACTTGTTATTGTGGCTCATGGCATTTTTATAATTCTTGACTACATGGCTATAATTATTTTTCGTACTACAGGCGTTATACTTTCAGTTCGGGGTAAGGTTGCAGAATGTTGCGGACACTCAGGTACATTTTCTATGTGACATGGAAAAATTATCTTGCCTAGGCTACTTCCTGCCATAGAAACCTTGATGTTGATTTCCTTGTACTACTTTCGGGGTCACAGATTGCTTATTCTCTGATCGAAGCACAAGAAGGCAGGAACAAACCTCTAGATGATAGCATATCGTTAGTTTCCCTCCTGGCTGATCCACGTTACTGCGGTACTATTTACATTCTTATGTTAGTTTTTATATATGATCATCTTAATGTTTAATCATTGCGGCCTTTTGTTCTGGGTATGGATATACTGGTTTCAGCCGAGCAAATGTTTATGCAAGTTCGACCTTATCCATAGAGCCTACTTTTTGGAAGTTCTTGTTCTGGTTTATTTCTTGCACCTTGAAATAGTAATATTGACAGTTTGCTCATCACGTGGTGGTGTAATCAATCACCGTGAAATAGTGATATTGACAGTTTGTTTATTTCTTTGTGTAGGGAAATCCTATGACGAGAAAGAAGAAGTTCGTGTGCTCATGCGGCAGGTTCATTTCAATTCTACTACATATGTGCTAGATTAAAATTTGAAGTATGCTTTTAGAAAGGATAATAAGTTGTTTGTGTGCCTTAATCTTTCGAATGTAGGATCCAAAGTTGTGGACACACAGGCCGATGACTGATCTCATGGTTCGTGTAGCTGCTGATGATGTCCGCTTCCTTCTGTATCTCTACCACAAATTGATGGAAAAACTGAATCGGCGATCATTATGGCTTCTAACTGTTCGTGGTGCTCTGTCTTGTCGATGTTTTTGCTGCATGAACATTACTGATCTTGCTGACTGGCCTACCGTCCCTCCAATTCCAGGTTCGTGCGCATACAGTAAGAATGTTACTATGACATAACTATGATTTGTGTGGTTAAATAATTTTCCTCATTTAAGGTTGTGAATGCTATAGACAGGAAGATAAAAAAAACTAGCTTCAATTGGTTCATTGATTGTAGTTGGAACTTTTAAGTGTTGCAGATTACCTGAAATCAGAAGATCAAAGTATAGAAGAAGAGATCCTAGCAGTGGTTGATGTTCCACCAGGCAAAATGGGACTCATAATTGGAAAAAAAGGAGCATCTATCCTCCACATTAAGAAATCTTGCAAGTATAAACCATCTTGTTCATATTGTAATATACTACGAACATGACATATATGGTCACTAACTCAAAAGTTCTTTTTGTGGTATTGCAGCGCGGAAATTATAATGGGAGGAGCGAGGGGTCCACCTGACAAGGTTTGGCTAAGTTCGTTATCCACAAAATCTCTAATCATGGAACCCGAAGAGATAAGGTAGTGTTTTGTGAAAACGTATTTGGTGCAGGTATATGTGATTGGACCAGTGAAGGAAGTGCGTTTAGCAGAGGCCATACTAAGAGGAAAAGTGATAGACTATTGAAGGAGATGAGAATCTCTTTAAACGTTGAAACTTCATTGTTTCGGTTCATACTATTGTCTAATGCAACAGGAGACGACCATATCAGGTGTGTTCTATAACCAAAAGCTTGGTCTTTCTCTTCTCTTCACCAAAAACGTTTCTAATTGACTAAACCCAAAACTTGATCATCCATTGTTTGGTAATGATCTGCTCGTTTTCGCTATTATAAATCAGACCTTTTAAAAGACCCACACAAATTTTACAACCTGACGTAAAAATGATCCATGAAAAAACTATATATAAAACTATTTTAAAAATAAAAATTAATAATCAAAATAAAAAGTCAAATTATAAATAAAGAGGAATTTCTTCAAATACCATAAAAAGAATTTCAAATTTCAAAAATATCACGCAGTCTCAAAAGTTCCAAAAATATCACACTTCCAAATGTTCCAAAAATACCACAAACATAAAAAGTGAATTTTAAGAGTTTAGAATTTAAAATTTTGGGTTAGGGTTCACTAAATAGGGTTTAGGTTTAGTTTTGAAGGGGTAGGGTTTGATTTTGAAGTTTTTGGGTTTAAATTATAAATTTTAAAGCTATCTCAAATTTGTGGTATTTTTGGAACAAAAATATTTTTGTGGTATTTTTTGAAAAAGTTTTGGTATTTTTTGAACTTTCGAGAATATGTGGTATTTTTGGAATAAATCTAATTTTTTGTGTTATTTTTGAGAATCCCAATTATAAATACAAAATTAAAAAAATATTTTTGATATTTTTAATAAAATTAAATAATATATTTCTAAAATTACGTTTTAAAAATATTTTAAATAAGTACGGATTCAAACTTAAAAAATTGAAATCTTAATCCGAATTTATATGTAACTTAAATATTACGATACGATTATCGGATTAGGGATAATTTGTCTTGTCCCACTGTAAATTTCGTACAAATGACATTGACAGCAATGAAACACCAACTTGAAGTCTTGAACATTATCTCTCAACTCAGATAAGAAGGAGAAGTCAAATACATTTGACAACGGAATACAAATCATAATTAACATTTAGTAAACAACAAAACATAGCCGAATGGCAAAAATCAAATAAGAAAATAGAAACATGTTAAAAAGTAAATAAATTGCAAATATCACAGGAGGAAAAAAAAATACAAAGAGAATCTCATTCTTCGCTTCACAATCTTTTTTTTTTATCTACACACTGAAAAAAAATCTCCATATTCACAAAAATCAATCGAGTTAGTCACGACTCAGTTGACAGATCTGAGTCGACTTAACCGAGTGAGTTTTCCCTGCTGAGTCTCGCGTACATTTTCGCTCTCAACTCTTTACCAGACTCCACTAGTTCCATCGCCGGAATCTCTTCACATGCATGGTCCCAGATCTCGAACTCCATTATCCTCGGCCATGTCCGTCCTTGAGTCGGAGTCGTTGGCGTGCTACTGAACCTGTGGCGTAAACACGACGAAAAAGGTAAACCAAGACCGGATCTCGTTGGTAAGCTCCATGAACCTCCGTTCAATTGCATTTTCCGAATAGACGCTATAAGTTCACCGGTACTCGGAGAAAGAGGCGGTGATTCCGATGGTGGAGAAAGTGGCGGAGAAATGAGGATAGAAGTAGGAGAAGTTACTGATTTCGATAAATGAGAGTCAAATCGGTTACGAATCGAAGTGAATCCAAGATTTGTCTCACCACCAGGCATCACACGTAACTGCTCCGGCGTATGAGCGAAGAAACATATTCTTCTCCGGCAACTCGTCCCATCTTTACAAGGCTGAGTTCGATAACGAGCAGGATGTAACCAACACTCAAAAACACCATGAGCAAACTCACACGAGTCGCCTCTTTTACAACTTCCTTTACGAAACTCAGGACAAGCCGTACCTGAATAGTGATACTTCTTCGGATCACGTCTTCGAGCTTTCTCACCGGGATGTGCAAATGGACACTCCGTCCAGTCATGAGATCGACCGCGAGAGCATCGCCTCACTTTGAACTCGTACATTCGAAACTCATCACAGGCAGATGAGTCACCAAATGACTCGTCTCCACTTGATGAGTCGGAATCGTTGGACGGAAGGTATCGGCAAAGAGAAGCGAAAGAGTCTAGATACGGTGAAGGAGAATGTGGATAGTCATTTACGCCGTTAAAATTAAAGGGGGATAATGGTGAACACATAGTGACCGTTGGATCGTTAATTGTGTCACATTTAGGGATATGGATCGTCGGATGTCGTCGGCGATTTTCTCCGATCATCATTTTTAGATGTGTGAGTTTAGAATGTAGAGGAAGGAGAAAGAACGTATTATAAACTAAACTGCTCTATTTAACTATGGTTAGTTAATAAACTAACCATGGTTACTCTTATCCACAATATCCGTACGGTTAAAGTATAATAAAAGCGTACGAGATATTTTAACAGCGTCACAAGCAAATAGCCACCGTTGATTAAGAAATTTGAGTTACAGGCGAGTGAGATTATCATCTCACGGATAAAGGACAGATCTGACGTGGCGATTAACACTTATCTCGGTAGAAATGAGAATTAATTGCAGATATTTTTAATTTGCGATATAATCGCGAGATTTTGAAAGTTACGATGATAAAGAACGATGACACATGGAGGACGATTGGGTTGTCGCTTGAGATTCGTGGCGTGTAATGGGACGCCACGTGGCATAAGTTAGATGCTACTTGATAGTTGAGAATAAGCCAAAAGTAAAAATAGATTTGTAAATTTACAATGTTTATTATTAGTAATAATCTAAAAATTAGTGATTGATCAATTCAAAACTACATATACGGATAATTGTTTTAACTTAATTAGCTATTTTGTAGGAGTAATAATGAGATTGATTGTTTTTGTACCAAATCTATTTTATTATTAATTTCTACATTATGGGTAATGCAATTTCGTAAAATAAAATATAATTTTTTATCACTTTACTACGACTAATTTTTCATATTATATGTTAGTATACGATATTTTCAATGATTTTAACTGTTATTACATGGGAAGTTATTGAATAAACTCTATGTCCATACTTTCTTAATTGTCTAAAACTTCATTATAAAACAAGTTAAAATATAAAATCGGTGGTTTGTAAACATTTTAAAAACATAACAAAAAAAGAATATAATATTTTCCGAAATCAAAATTCTTTAAAATAAAAGTTCTGAGATAAGACCACTAATTTGTATAATTTGTGATCGTTTAATTATTGTTGATACAAATGTTATTATGCATAACTATCTCGTTGATGTGAGTAGGGGTGGACACATTTCTCGTCCGGTTCCGTCCCGTCCCGTCTTGTTCTGTTCCTGTCCAATTATTCCCGTACCATAAAAAAAATATTCTCATATGGGACATCTTTTCATTTCCCGAACGGGACGGGAACGGGAATTCCCGATGTCTNTATATAACATAGTCATGTCTCACATATGTTTACAATATTAATACACTAATTTCTGAGTTTTCTAATATTTATAGTTTAGATATATTAACTAAGATTACAATTATACAAGTATATACAAGATTAATACACTAATTTCTGAGTTTTCTAATATTTATAGTTT
>OVAV01001706.1:0-12672 GCA_900406375.1 Iberis amara
CTCTCGCTCATATGGAGATTACAAACGAACTCTACCTCCCTATAGATATCTTGGACCCGCCACTACCTCCTTCGAAAAGCTACCTTTTGGGACGCACCATCCAACTCCCGAGGGTCTTGGATTTGGAGAAAGCTGTTGAAGCTACGCCCTATCGCTGCTCCGTTCATCAAGTCTATCATTAACAGTGGCTGTAACACGTCATTCTGGTACGACAACTGGTCCCCTTTTGGACCATTACTCTCTTTTACAGGTGAACAAGGCGTAAGGGAATTAGGGGTACCGCGATTGGCTACTGTAGCAGATGCGGTGCGTGACTCGACATGGCGCATTCGACGTTCACGACAACCAGCTCTCCGTCAAGTACACCAGCAACTACTCACCTTACCGACACCACAGCCGCATCTTGGGCTTGACAATCGACTCTGGCGACATAGCAGTGACCAATACAAGCCTTTCTTCTCCAGCACAGCGACTTGGAAACATATTTTTCAATCGCACCCTACTCTACCTTGGCATAAAACTATTTGGTTTGCACAATCTGTTCCTCGTTATGCATTCATTGCTTGGCTTGCTTCTCTTGACAGGTTATCTACGGGCCGGAGAATGCGCGCATGGGGACAGCCACAACCGTGTGCCTTTTGCGGTGAAAGAGATGAAACTCGAGACCACTTGTTCTTCGCATGCCCATATACTTACACTATATGGTCTGCACTATGCCACTCACTACTAAGGCATAGGCTCAATCCGGATTGGGCACAGACTTTAGCATCACTTCGGCATCGAGCAATTCAACTTCAAGACTCAATCTTACTCAAGCTTTGCTTCCAAACATTGATATATCATATGTGGAGGGAACGCAATGCTCGCAAGCACAGACAGCCACCAAAATCTGCCCCAACAGTCCAACGCATGATCACTTGTGCAATACGGGATAGAATAGCAAGCCTAAGATACGGCGAGGACTCGCGTCACCATCGACTAGGACAGAGATGGAACACACTACACCCCACATAACAACTCTTACCATTCACGCCCAACACCTCTATGACGTTTATTATGCTTATGTACTTTCGGTATTTGGTTCGGAAAACATGTTCTGTACTCTTTTCCCTGCTTCTGGTTTTATCCCATTGGATTTTCCAGATTCAAGTTTTAACGAGGCAAGCATGTTTTCCACTCTATAACCAAATACCTGACCGGTTTTTATTCTCTTTCCTCTTCTTATTCATTTCTTGTAAATAACTTCTAATTTCGATTAATAAATTTAACATTTAATCAAAAAAAAAAAATTTAATTTATAATTTTTTATAATAATTTCATGAAATTTTAAATATTATGTTACTAAATATAAGAATTAAAAATCATTTAATTGATTATGTTTTAATTTTTGTTTATATTTAAATAAACTATATTCTCATAAATAAGTGTTTGATTATTATGGAGTAAAAATTAAGTTATAAGTACCTGGAGTAAGATTTAAGTTTAAGGTGTATTATCATAAGATATTTACCTAACAGAAAATATTTTATAATAAAATATGGAAAATATACGAAATTAAAATTCCAAATCCAATCAATATAAATTATGAAAATATCCAAATCGATACATCAATTTTGAAAACAATAAAGATATAGAAAATATATGAAATTAATATTTAACTCCAAACAATCACAGTTAGGGAAAATATAAAAACAATTATTCCATATTATGTTTCTAAAATAATAGTAAAGATAAGTAAAATCAATAATAGTTAAGATCTATTTACTCGGTTTATAGTGTGTATTGATGAAAAGATATAGAAATTTCCTTTTATTTATAACTAAAAAATTAGATATTAAATTATTTTTTTATAATAAATATTTCCTTTATTCTGATGGATTATGATTAATATGGATGAGAATGAATAAAAGTTTCCATTCAATAATAAATTAAATGAATTTTTATCACTTAAACTAAAATTTCGTTTTTAGTTTAAATTTAATTTATAAATTATTATTATAATTTTATGGAATCAAAATATTCTATTTCTAAATATTAGGATTACAAAATATTTAATTGATTATGGTTAATTTTCGTCTATATTTATAAAACTATGATGGTGATTGGTAAGTGTTTTAAAATCTTCGCAGAGCCATATTGATTTGTAAAGCATTAAGTTTTCACTAATCAAGCTCTGTGGAGATTTTTGATTTCTAAAGAAATATAGTTCATTTTGTTTATTTTTTGGCTCTGCAGAGCAAAAAAGCCAAAGCATTATTTTTTTTGGCTCTGCAGAGTATTTACACTTTGAATATATTGTTTCTTTTTCTTCGTTTGCACTATTGGTTTTCATATTTAACAAGTAAAACTATATAATACAAGTATAAAAATAAGTGTACTATTATTTATATAAAAGTCTAATTAAAATTAAAAGAGTCGATAAATGTCATGTTGTTCATTCTTGTAGATGAGTTATATAAAATAATACACATACCACATCCTTATCTGTATGGAAATGATATATTTTGTACTAATAT
The DNA here is from genome assembly GCA_900406375.1 of Iberis amara. Lineage (NCBI taxonomy): Eukaryota > Viridiplantae > Streptophyta > Magnoliopsida > Brassicales > Brassicaceae > Iberis > Iberis amara. The sequence goes on from OVAV01001706.1 coordinate 2,517, forward strand.
ATATTATAGTTATATATATGTGTGTATAAAAGTACGTCGTTTTAATTTTTTGTTTGAATATTTATTTATATTGGTAACAACAAAAAATTTACAATCACAAAATAAAAAGCAATTGGATTTATGTAACAAACAACGTAAAGTTAAAGCCTCTTCCAACACAACAAAATCATTTTATCTTATGTTTATACATTTTAATAATTTTATTTATGTTGATGTATTTATTTATTTGTTTTATTATGTTTACTATAATTTTTTAATAGTAGTACTTACAGCACTGATATTTGCCAATCATAATTTTATTTTCAAAACTTACAACCAAGATTTCTATAGCCAAAATCTTACAAAAAAACCTACAGCAATAATTCATACAACCAACTTTCTATAGCCAAAAATATAAATACACATCACTTACCAATTACCACCTATATTCTCCGAAATAAGTATTTGATTATTATGGAGTAAAAATTACGTTTAAGGGATATTTCATAAGATATTTACGTAACAGAAAATATTTTATAATAAAGATATGGATAATATTTTTTTTTTGTCAACTTAATTATATTAAATCATAAACAAACCCAACAAGGGGTAGAGCCAGTTCCACTCGGGGAAAATACAAACTCAACGCGGGTAAATGACCTCTTCAAAGAGGTGAAGATAAACATAAAAGAAACTAAAACTACTAAGTAAGGTAGCGAAGCCCATTCTAATATGAATTAATCTAGAAAGTCGTAATCCCCTAATCCCTATTTTACGGTATATAACCGCTGTGGGATAAATGCGCAGGCGGCGAACCCTACGAAGTGGTTTGCTAAGACCTAACATAACTAAGTTGACTATAATTATTATAATTAAACATACATTATTAAACAAGATTTTGTATGGTGGTCGAATGTTCACCATACAAAATTAAAACTGCAAATCCAAACAATACAAGTTATGAAAAATATCCAAATCTATAAATTAATTTTTCAAACAATAAAGATATTTAAAATATCTTAAATTAATTATTCAAAATCCAAACAATAATAGTTATGGAAATATAAAAGGAGCAATCTTTGGCCACTCATGCTATCCACATAGGCACTTAAACTTATGTTATGAATGGGGATCATTTTTTTTAACACCATTGTATTTTTTAGAATGGTTCAGACTTCAGATACAATGTAATCCTCATGGAGGGCAGATGTAACAAAATAAGGAACATAACTGTGAAATTGAAAACAATCATTAATCGAATTCCTTGCTGGTTGATGAGCCACTCTATTTGATGTTCTTGGTATCCATTGTAATTTAATGTCTTCAAAATAAGTTTTCCAATGTAGATAATCAGATCGCCAACTTTCTAATTTGATATGAATCTTAGAATTCAAGAAAGTATCAATAAGAATGTGACAGTCTCCTTCAAAACACACCTTTCGATAACCTCGGGAACAAGCGTATTGCATTGCCATAATTAGCACTTGAGCTTCAACTTCAACTGCTGAAGAGACGGTAATCCCTGTTGATTATGTTGAACCGCAGTAAACGCTGTTCAAATTACGATAAATCCATCCGCCCTTAGCTTTTGTTTCAGAGTTGATGAAACCCGCATCAAAGTTACATATGATCCAATCATTAACAGGCCTTTTCCATCTTTAACGTTGGTATTGCGTTGTGCGTTTTATCTTCATTGGATGAATATTTAGCCATTCTTCTGATTCACAAGAAGCTTGCTACATTATGTATCTTACATCAACCACGAAATCGTTGAAGATAAGATTATTTCTACGTTTCCAAAGTAGCCATAGAATCCAAAATGGGATTATACGGTTGTTGTTTGATGTTATACCATGTTAATAGTAGCTTAACAGATGTTGCAACTTGGTGATAAAACTCTCATTTGGATCATCGTACAGAAGATTAGGAATGGCCATCATGTCCCATATCTCAGAAACTCCAGGGCAAGTGAAGAAGATATGATCTAAACTCTTTGGTAAATGACAAAGTCTACATTTGTCATCATTTATTAGGTGCCTTTTGAAAGAGTGTATCTAACGTTACATCAATCAAAGACTTTTCAAACTCTTAACTTTATTGAGACAAAACACAATACAACTTTTATTATTTTACACTGAATTTGTTTCTCTTAATCTCTCGTTCTGATACACTGTTCTCTCACTTAAACAGAAAATCAATCACACTCTCACAGAACTTAAGCTCTCAAGAATAGTCGGCCAAGAGAACTGCATCTCAATCTCTTCTTGCCTCCTCTTTATCCTAAACCTTTTACCTAGCAGTGCTCTCCAAACGTATCACAGAACTTAAACGCTTCTGAATTTTCTTTCCATCCAGCGTCCTTCCTTGCTTGAATTGACTATTCAATCCTTTGCTATTTCAATCTCCCCTTTTTTGACTAAATTTGTCACTTCAAGCATCCTTTTGATCAATCTGTTATCATCACATAAACCAGAGAAACACACACACAACTATAGTTGCATAGATAGAAAACCATTGAAACTGATGCAAACATCCAAACAGTGAATCAAGTTCAGTTACATAGAAAAGTTCTACTTTCTTAAACCGTTCAGATGCCTACACTGGTCATCACAGAAACACCAAAAACAAACTAACTCCCCTACATTTCTCAAAAACACTCCCCCATAACCACACCTAGCTAAAACTTAAACAGAACACTCATATGTCTTGTTGATTCCCATTGGATGGTTGATCTTCACCTATTGCTCCCCCTGCTGAATTGACAAACTGAAGTAAAAAACAAACATCAAACCATAGACAACTGAGACAGAGTCACTTACCTGGTCCCATTGCATCTTGAAGAATGCGAATGACATGATTGATCGCACCAAGTAGCTGAGACTCTCGTGAACCCGATGCTGGTGCAGAAGAACCAGGAGCTGTAGAAGCTGATGGAGTAAACGGAGATAAATGCTCACCAGGAAACAAACGAACAGGACACTAAGCATGAAGCAGCCGAAAGATCAGAGTAGGAAACGGCAGATTGAACTTGGCAGTAGGACTTTGAGCAATCTTAAACACATGATTGTACACAATAGCTCCAAAATTAAAAGGAATCTCATGAACCACTTTATAGACCATCATGGCGCGTTCTGGACACATATAAGCTGTGTTGGTTTTGGGGTACCAGTTAGCACAAACAACACTGAAGAGTGCAGCCTTGTCTTTACTAAGTTTTGACCGCTTTACATCGATCCAGTGCGGGACAGAGTCACCAGTCATGAAACTGGCTAAATCATCAAGGGAAACATCAGCTACATCATCATGACTGACATCATCATCGACCTCAGGCTAGCAGAACAAGGAATTGATTTAAGCAGCTGAGAATTTGTAGATGTGACCACGAACCCAAACAGAGCAAACATCAAGAGCAGACTCATCTGTAGGCATGTGTGCCCAGAACACATAGACAACATTGTGAACAAATGGTGGACAGTCTTGAATGGTGACAAGTAGCAGCGATTTCTGAAGAGCGGCAGTTGTTTCTCCGGGCAGACTAGCCAACTTGATAGACTTCTCAGGAAGAAGTGTTTGTGCTACAAAGAGGTTAAAACGCTCTTGTACCCGCAGAGATGAGAAGCGAGTTGCATCCAGAACAACTTGAGGCGGTGGAACCAGTGGAGGCACATGCAGAGGAATCACCGGAGGGACAGACTGAGTAGACCTGGTGTGCCTGGGTGGAAGATTTGTTGTTGAGCAGCGATGCAACGAGACGATTCAGCGTGAGGTTCATTGACAAAAGCAGTTACCGAAGTGTCAGAGACAGGAACCGGTGAGAAGCGTGAGCTAGAGGGTTGAACTGGAATCGGAACAGACGACAGTGAAGATGGTTGATGTTGCAGCGAATCGACATGCACGGACTCCGGGAAGGAGATACGTGGTTGATCAGGCGACATTAATGGTAATTAAGGCTGCGATTGATAGAGTACCACCGGGAGAATGGGAGACAAAGAGACTGGCTTTTGAGACTCGGCGGAAGCTTCCATGGCTGACTGAGATGGAGTGACAGCAAGGCGCTTGGTCAGCGAAGAGAGAAAGGATCTCATGACCGCTCTCAATTTTACAATGTTAGGGCACAAAATACATATGAATGAGCAAGAGGGAGGACGAGAAGGTACGTAAAACCCTGAATGGAACGATGTATATGAACAGTCACAACCCTATCAAATTCCCGCATGTTCACTCCCCCATCCACGTGGCTTCGTAGAACTAATGTAGTGGGCCTGTGACTTAGCAATTTTAAGGCCCAATATCCGTAGACTGAGCAAACATAAGTAGATCAATTAATATGTGAATTAATCACTCATAAACTCAGTACCTGTCACAAATTAACACAGACATCATATGAAAGTATTCGGATACTTTTGCTGGGGAGCATGCAGGGGGATAGTCATCAAGACTCCTCATAAATTATATATATATATATATATTTTTTAAGTTCTGAGCTTATATTAGTGTATGACCTGATTGAGCGAGAACTCTCAGATCCTGATCTGCAGAACAGACATGGACACAGGTGTAGCTGATTAGTCTTTCACATTGGCATGTCTTTATCCTCAACAAGCACAGTTTTCAACCCTGATGTGTATAAACAAGGCAGCTGTATATGTCTGTCTGAACCATCACTTGACTTCTCAAGTTCATACTGCATAATCAAACACATTTTTTTTTAATACTCACACTGCTTTTTCATGATTCAGCTCTTTCACCTCCTTGTTATACACCATACTAGTACTGGCTGTTTTAGACGACATGACATGCAGCTCTTTTTCAGCCACTAAGATATGTTAAGATAATCTTCATGTTGTACTGTGTGTCCTGCTCGATCATTTATCTCAACCATAATCTCAGCCCATCAGAGTTCACAAACTCCTATAGCCTTGTGAAGATTAATGAACTGATTGAAATCCAACGGTTTTGTAAACATATATGCAAGTTGATACTTAGTTCCCACATGCTTAACCACAATAAGTTTATCCTCAATTAACTCACGAATGAAATGGTGTCTGATGTCAATATTTTTGGTCCTTGAGTGTTGTACTGGCCATCTGCTTCATCCACATCAATTGAGTACAACAACTTCCCATTGCAATATACTCAGTCTCAGCTATGGACAAGAAAACACAATTTTGTTTCTTACTATGCCAGGCTATCAGATTATTCCCCAAAAAGAAACATCCACCACTTGTACTTCGTCTGTCGTCCAGACTTCCTGGCTAATCAGCATCACAAAAACCAGCTAGATTGCTGTTGGTATCCTTAGTGTAATAAATACCAAGGTCTGCTGATCCCTTGATATACTTGATAATTCGCTTGACTGCATGTAAATGTGACACCTTTGGTTTTGCTTGATACCTCGCACATACACCTACATTGAGACATATGTCTAGTCTACTTGTTGTAAGATACAACATGCTTCCAATCATATTTCTATAGAGCTTTTGATCCACATCTTCTCCCTCATCATCCGAGACAATTTGCAAGTTGTACTCATGGGAGTCCTGGCTGATTTGCAAGAATCAAGTTCGAATTGTGTAATCAAATTCTTTGCATAAGTGCTTTGACTCAAGTAGATCCCTTCTTCTGTCTGTTTAACCTGCATCCCAAGAAAGTAAGTTAGTTCACCTACCATTGTCATCTCAAACTCTTGAGTCATGTGTTGAACAAATTTGTCGACAAGTGCTTTATCTATTGCTCCAAATACTATGTCATCAACATAGATTTGCACAACCATCAAATCACCATTCTTTGAGTAGGTAAAAATCGTTATCCACACTTCCATTGTGTATCCCTGTTCGAGCAAGCAGACAGTCAAGCATTCATACTAACTCTGGGTGCCTGTTTCAGCCCATATAGTGCTTTTCTTAGTTTGAACACATGGTTAGGATGATCTGGATGTTCGAACCCTTTTGGTTGTTCCACATACACTTCCTCTTGAAGTACTCCATTCAACAAAGCACTCTTGACATCCATTTGATACAACTTGAACTTTAGATGACAGGCTATACCCAGCAGCAACCTGATTGATTCCAAGCGTGCCATAGGTGCAAATATCTCATCAAAATCAACTCCTTCTACCTGTGAGTACCCTTGTGCAGCCAGACGTACCTTGTTCCTTACAACATTACCTGTCTCATCTATCTTATTTTTGAAGATCCATTTTGTACCAACAACATTTACACCTTCTGGTCGGGGAGTCAAACTCCAGACTTTGTTGCGCTCAAACTGTTCCAGCTCTTCCTGCATAGACACTATCCAATATTCATCACGTAATGCTTCCTGATGATTTTTAGGCTCATTCATTGACACAAAACAGGCAAACTGAACCATTTCTTTGAAATTTATCATCTTCTTCCTTGTAACCCTGTTTCCATGTAAATCATCAATTACATCTTTTTCTGAGTGATTCCTGTGAACACGTCTCTGAGCTTCTGTGTCTGTGTGTGATTCAGATTCATCAATCACACTTGCTTTTTTTTTTTCTGAGTCTCTAGTGGTTGATCATCAGACATTTGGACAGGGTTCAGAATCAACCATTCCGGTTGATATCTTGCATCATCGAACACGACATTCACGGTTTCCATCACGGTCTTGGTCCTTTTATTGAATACTCGATAGGTAGTACTTGTGGTTGAGTAGCCGAGAAACATTCCCTCATCACTCTTTGCATCAAACTTCCCGAGCTGGTCTTTGTCGTTGAGAATGTAACATACACACCCAAACACATGAAAATAGCTCACACTCGGAGTTTTTCCCTTCCACATTTCGTATGGTGTCATTGAGGTTCCTTTCTGGACCTACACCCTGTTTATTATGTAACAGACTGTGCTGACAGCTTCAACCCAAAAGTGTTTAGCTACTTGATTAGCATGCAGCATTGCCCGAGCCATTTCCTGTAGTGTTCGATTCTTCCTCTCAACTACACCATTCTGTTGTGGTGTTCTTGGTGCGAAGTACTGATGTTGTATCCCCTGTGTTTCACACAGCTTATCAAACACTGTATTATGAAATTCTCCTCCATGGTAACTTCAAATGGACTTGATCCTTCACTTTTCATTCTTGAGTTGCAATATCAATATCTTGAAACTATCCATAGCTTCTAACTTCTCACGAAGAAACCTCACCCAAGTGAATCTTGTAAAATCATCCATAATTACTAGAATGTATTTTTTCTCGGATAGGCTCTCTACTTGAATTGGTTCCATAAGATCCATGTGCAACAAGTCTAGGGCTTTCTTTGAGAGTATGTCTTGTGTAACTTTGTGATGAACCTTAACCTATTTGTCCTTTGCGCATAGTCCACATACACACATTTCCTTAGTTTTTACCTTGGGACTTCCTCTAATGAGTTCTTGATTAGCAAGGTTTCTGAGTGTCCTGATATTGATATGTCCAAGTTTCTTGTGCCATAACTCTAGTTGACTCGTTGCCATAGCTGTGAGACATATGTCATGTTGTCGCCATATGTAGCAGTTATTGCCTGCCATGATTCCTCTCAACACTACTCGACCAGCTTCATCTACTGCTTGACAATATGTTTTCGTGAAGGTAAAAGCCAACCCTTCATCACACAGTTGACTTATGCTAATCAAATTAGCAGTCAAACCTTCAACGAAATACACATTTTGAAGATTTGGTTTACTCAAACCACTGGTTTCACCTTTTCCCTTGATTTTGCCTTTGGCTCCTCCTTCAAATGTTACTTTACCAGTGCTAATCTCCTCATAATTTGACAGCTCGTCTTTACTGCCTATCATATGTCTGGAGCACCCGCTGTCAAAATACCACTCAGTTATGTCAGAACTCTTCATAGCTACTCTGGTTGACGCTCGTTTTCAGACATAAGGACCACTTCTGTTTGAGCACAGAAACATGTTAACTCCACTGCTTGGGTATCAACTTCAGCTTTTGAGATTACTTCTGTCCGTGCTGAGAAACAGTACAACAGATCTTTTCTAACCCAAGCTCTATTATTGCGCACTTTATCAGGGTAGTAGTCCATGTGCCGTATGATTTGATACAGTCTGTCTTGCCAGCGATAACACTGAGCCTTGTAATGGCCTGGCTTTCTACAGTAGAAGGACAATTGATCTCTGATCTGTCTTGTCTGATAGTACCCTTGATTCCCTGATCGCCAGTTCTGGTTGTTGTGTCTTCTGTTGATTGTGCTTTTATCAGTCTGATGTGACTTCACAAGTTCTGTTGCATGACTAACCGATGATTTGAAAAATGAAGTAGACCCTTGAGTGTGTCCTTGATAGCCTAATCCATAACTTATGTCACTATCTCTGCCCATAGCCAGCACTTTGTCAAGATCTTTTGTACCCTTGGTTAGCATTTTAATGTTCCTTAGTTCTTCACTCAGTCGAGATTCTAAAAGTAAATTCTTCTTTTCTTCCTCTGCTAGAGCTGCTTGAAGAAATCTCACCTTTTCCTGAAGTTTCTGATTATCACAGTTTAGTTTCAGGTTTTGATTTCTGACCTCGATCAGAGTTTCACACAGAAAATTGATGTCCTCAAGTAGTGGCTACTTGATCACTTCTTCTTCATCATCAGATTCACTGTCTGAAATCTCTTCAATTATGCCCACATATGCAACCAAGTTGAGTATCTCTTCCTCTTGAACTGATTCAGATGTGTCATCACCTTCCCAGCTCACCATAGACTTTTCCTTCCTGATTGTAGGATTTACACACTCGGCTTTTGTGTGCCCGAGACCTTTACACTCATAACACTTAAGTGATTCCATCCTCTTGATGTTTGGATAGTCATAATTGTAGTGTCCAAAGCCTTGACACTCATGGCACTGTACTTATGATCGTCTGAGTGCTCGATCATTGTTTGATCTGAAGTCTGTTTTACCAGCAGGATTGCTGTCGCGTCTTGGTGTTCCTACATATTTCTTGAAATATTTCCTTACTATTAGACCAATAGTTTCCTCAAGATTCTCTTCAGGTTCTGCCTTTTCCTTTGTTGTTAATGCAATCCCTTTGCCTTTAACCATTTTCTTAGAAAGATCAAGCTCATGTGCCTGCATCATGCCTACAACCTGATTGAACTTCATATCATCTGAATCCTAGGCAACCTGAATGGCTGATTTCATTGATTCGAACTTATCAGGCAGACTCCTAAGACATTTTTTGACCAACTTCTTTTCTTTGTAATGCTTTCCAAGAACTTCTGCTGCATTGGCAATAGACGAGATTTTCCCACTAAATTCTTCCACAGTCTCATCCTCTTCCATCATTAGATTCTCGAATTCAGAAGCAAGCATATTAATTTTGGTCCTACGAACATCGCTGGTTCCTTCGTATGTTGCTTGTAGTGTATCCCAAGCATCTTTTGCAGTGGTGCACCCTTGAACCCTCTTAAACTGATCTTTAGTTAGAGAGATCCAGATCGTTGTTTGATGTCTCTATATTTTCATGGTTTTTAGGAGTCATTTAGTACCAATTTTTAGGTCTTTAAGTGTTTATATGCTGCATTTATAGTTGTTATTAGGAAGTTTGTGATTTTTAGGGATCTTTGCATTAGCATTTGCATATGTATGCATTCTGAAGATTTTTCAGGACTTTCTGGAGCTTTTAGGACGATTTGTGAAAATTCAGAAATGCAACCAGATCAAGCTAAGACAAAGCACAAAGTCCGGCTCGATCCACGTGGAAAGCCTGGCTCGATCCACGTGCAAAGCCCGGCTCGATCCACCTAGTAGCCGGCTCGATCACTCTCTCTCACTCTTGGCTCGATCCGTGACCTTTTCTCCTTGGCTCGATCCGACACTTCTCCGTCTCGACCCGGCGATCGAGCCACTCGGCCTCGATCCGGCTCCTTCTTGTCTCGACCTCACCACCCAAGTCCAGCTCGATCCAGCCCCTCGGCCTTGGCAACATTTTGGCTCGATTGTGGATCAAGCCCAATTCAGCCACGCCTCGATCTCGCATCCTTGGCTCGATCGACGCATCCTTTGGCTCGATCCGCATTTTAGTCCTGCTCGATCCGTGACCTTCACTCTTGGCTTGATCNCTCTAAAGACTATATAAGCCCTAAAACGCCTTATCTTGAGAACAAGCTTTAGTTTTTACCATTTTAGGTTTTCATCTTAGGTTTATGTTTTCTCTCTTTTGTTCTTAGTGTTCTT
>OVAV01001707.1:0-12672 GCA_900406375.1 Iberis amara
ATCCATTAAAATACCATAACCAATAACACCCCCTTAGTATAGACCTCTTTGATTTGTTAATGATCATGTACATTACTAGAGAGTCGAAAATCACTGCAAACACAGCCAGGGTCGATCCTAGGAAGAACTAGGCAAAATAATAGTTGTTCCCATAGTTTATGAAAACTAATAAGATAGCTCATCACACTCATAGCAACATGAAATTTTTTTTTTTTTGGGTATATATACCTATTGTACCAATGATGAAAATACAAGTTCTCTATTCTCTTTGTGTCTTTTCCTCTTCCTCGTCTCTTTATCTTATTCTTCATTCTTAGTTTTAAATCTACATGGTATTAGACCAAATCGCTTACTAAGATATTTTTCCCAAATCGCTCAATGGAGATTTAGAAGCAAATTATTCTACCGATTGTACTCAATACTAACAACTACCTTCTATGGTTATGGACAACAAGGACAATTCTGCCTAGTCATGGCTTGTGGGGGCATATTGCTTGCTCTCAAAGGAGTTAATAATAGAATAAGAAAATGTTAGAAAGGAAGGAGAAGTCGAAGGATATTTTGTCATCACTGGAACCAGCCAAAAGATCGATTTTTGTTTTTTATGTTCTTCAAAATTCTTTAGCGAAGTTAATTTTTTGCAGCTTTTTTTGTCAAACATAGATCCATTCATTAAAATATTTCAAAGTACATCAGCAGAGGGTGTTAAATTGCCAAGAATAGCTTCTTTTGCACACCTGTCTACGATCTGATTGTTTTTCCTAGGAATATAAGCAAAGGAAACAGAAGAAAACTCTGAAACAAGACTGCGAATATCACTTAATAAACTGAAGAGCTCATTAGAAGAGCTTTGAGAGTTAAGAAGTGAGACCAAGGTCATCGAGTCAGAGAGGAAGATTATATATCTTCTTTGGAGCCTAATGGCGTGTTCCATGGCTTCCTGGAGTGCTCGGGCTTCTGGAATTAAGCTAGACAGAGTACGAGGGCAGCATAAGGAGAAAGTTTCCGGCTGTGAATCCTCGGCAGATACGTATACCCAGCCTAATCCTGAGACTTCATACTGTGCCTTCCAAGCAGCATCAATAAAACAGAGGAAGCCTTGAGCTATAGAAGGAATGGGGTAAACGGTAGGAAGTTGTTTAGTCTTAGGAAAAAGGAGTTGGACGTGTTCCCATTCCCTAGCCTCAGAGATAGCTTTAGTGATTACTTCAGTTGCAGAAAAACATCTTTCGGAGAAAATGCGATTATTACGAGCTAGCCAAATGTTCCAAAGGATCCAACAAACCAGGGATGCTGACTGTAAGTTTGTTGGAGGAAGAACATGAGCCAGTCTTGCCTTTGAGAGAAACTGCAGAATTGAATCTTCAGGTAGGACAAGTAAATTACTGAGAGGGGCCATATCCCAGACTTGCGTAGCAAATTGACAATGGAGGAGAATGTGGTTTGGAGATTCCGGTTGACCACAAAGAGAGCAAGGTAAAGCAGATGGGATTCCTCTCTTCGATAGCTCTGTACCAGTTGGAAGAGCTATATTAGCAGCTTTCCATAGAAAGTTTTTGACTTTAGGGATAATGCTTAGTTTCTAGAGGTCATTCTGCCATTTGAAGGACAAGCTTGCAGAAGGTACATCTGAAGTTGTTAAAGCACCGTAGCCCGTTCGAGTGGAGTAAAATCCGGATTTTACCGGAAACCAAACTAGTTTATCACTACATCTTGATGAAATAGGTGGACGATTTGATTGAATCCCCATATTGAGGAAGAAGGGAGCGAATGAGATCCCAGTTCCAGTCATTGGTAGATGGAAGAATTAGAGCATTTACCCTTAATTCCTCTTGTCCATGAGGTATAGGGCCAAATGGTATAACCGGTTCATATATGGATAGCCAATGGTCGCTCCAGACTTTAACTTTTGATCCATCGCCGATTAACCAACCGAGACCACGATGGAGTACCTCTCTCCCAGCCATGATTCCACGCCATCCATGAGAAGGTCTAGACGGAAACCTAGCATCCATAAAAGATGAGGTCGAGCAATATTTTGCAAGTAAGATATGGGATAAGAGACTGTCCGGGTTTGATATAATCCTCCAACTAATCTTAGCCAAGAGGGAATCGTTAAAAGCTTCAATTTCTCTAAAGCCAAATCCCCCTGCATTTTTAGGTTTCGTGAGAGTGTTCCACGCAACCCAATAAATTTTTTTCTTATCTGCGTTTGCATCCCACCAAAACCGTGTAAGAACCGATTGGATACGTTTGCAAAGAGAGATCGGTAACTTGAAGCAGGACATCGAGTAGGTAGGCATAGCCATGAGGACCGACTTCAACATCACTTGTTTCCCAGCGGTAGAAAGAAAACGTGAAGTCCAGCTAAGGGAACGTTGTTTAATTCGATCTATTATCTCGTCGAAAATATCAGTCTTTTTTAAACCAAATTTTTCAGGGACTCCAAGATATTTTCCGTTGCCACCCTCTTTTGTAATGCCAAATATTCTCTTAACATCCTCTCTATTTTCTATAGGAGTACGGGTAGAGAAAGTAACTCCTGACTTGTTAAGGTTTATAATTTGACTAGAAGCTTGTGAATACCGATGAAGGATAGACGCTAAAACCAGACTATTCTTAGCATTGGCTATGCTAAAGAACATTGTATCATCCGAAAAGAGCAGATGATTAATTCTTGGGCCATTTTTTGAGACTCGGATTCCGGGTAATAGACCGGAGGCTTGGGCTTTGCGGCATAAACCCGAGAGAACCTCTGAGCATAAGATAAACAGGCAAGGGGACAAAGGATCTCCTTGCCGAAGGCCTCGGGTGGGGACTACACTCCCTTTAGGTGTTCCATTAATGAGGAAGGAGTAGGACACTGATGAGACACACTCCATGATCCATCCAATCCATACGTGATGGAAGCCAAAACAACGCAACACATTCTCTAAAAAACTCCATTCGATCCTATCGTAAGCCTTGCTCATGTCAGTTTTAATTGCCATAGAACCTCGTTTAGTCGCCTTCGAACATCTAAGGAAGTGCAAGATCTCATGTGTAATTAAAACATTATCAGATATGAGACGCTCAAGCACAAACGCCGATTGATTTTCAGAGATAAGAAGCGGTAGAATCTTGTGAACCCTTTTTGCCAAGATTTTTGTAATAATCTTATAAAACACATTACAAAGAGCGATCAGCCGGTAATCAGACACTTTACATGGACAAAGAATCTTAGGGATGAGCCTAATGTGAGTTTCATTTTGTCTTCAGGGAAAGACAATGCTAGTAAAGAAAAGCTTGATTTCCGAGACCATGACCGGTTCTATTGTTGTCCAAAAAGTTTGGTAGAAGCCTGCTGTAAAACCATACGGTCCAGGAGCTTTTGTAGGGTGCATGTCAAAGAGTGCTGAGCGAATTTCCATGTTGTCGGGGATGGCAATTAACAAACGATTCATTTCATCCGTTATAAGAGGGAAAATGGCTTCATTAACAATACTTACATCCTCATTGCCTTGAGAGGTAAACATGTTCTTAAAATAACCCGAAATGATTTCGGTAATATCCTTATCCTCAAAATGAGGAACACCTTCCATATTTTCAATAACCGAGAGTCTGTTTTGTGCTCGTCGAGCCCTAGTCATGGCATGGAAGTAGGCGGTATTTTTATCATCATTTTGGAGCCAACTTATGCGGCTTTTTGTTTCCAATAGGAATCCTCAAGAGCAAAGGAAGCTTCGAGTGTGGCTGTGAGGCTTGTTATGCGATCAGTATTAGGCGGATCTTCGGACAAAGCACTCTCCAATTCCTCTTGTGTATTACGGATCATCTCCTGTGAACTGTTGACCTGAGTTATGGCTGACTGGTGAGCGAGAAAGGTGGTGTGAATTTTGAATAAATAGGCTTGTTCTTTCCAATGCAGGTCTTCGAGACTTTTGGGAGCCATAATCCATCATGATCTCTTTCCCAGGGCGTCTGTTAAGGGGAGAAGTAGCAGTGTCAAGATGATTTTGAGATAAAGGATTGGCTGCAGTCTCCAAAAGGGGTCGAGATTCTCCTTGATAATCTCTAGAGCCTCTAAACGATTGGGAGTGAGGTTCATGATCTCTAGAACTGTGTCTATGATGGAATTCACGATTGAAGTGAGCATCTGAGCAATGGTCCTCTGTATCTTTCCGAGATGAGACATCATACTAATGTATGGGTCTGTAAAAATACCGATAGTTTCCTCTGTTTTCCGTTTCTCTGGCATGGGAATAGTGAGGCTTGAAACGGCCTTCCCTATTGATGTTTCTAAAGGAGGGTGCTCGCACTTTATGAGAGTCGGTTCTGTGATTTTCTTTAAAAGCTCTACGAGAAGCCAATATGTGTTTGTCTTCTTCAATACAAGACAGGGTCTTATGTTGGGAAATACCCAGATTACGTGAAGACTGCAAGGTCGGGTTGATATCAGGGCAGTCTCGTTCGTCATGGGATAAGCGGAGGCAGTGAAAACAATGTTTTTCAAGCTTTTCATATTCCAACACTACAGTGGTAACCTCACCGGAAGGTAGTTGTATACTCATGGACATAACTAATGGTTGTAGACCGTTCACTAGAACTCTTACACGAGCTTGTTCAACGACTCTCTCTTCCAAATGCCTCGGGTCTAGTCCAATGGTTCTAACGGTCACGGTCTGGAAAGTAGTCTGATACAATTGGAAAGTAGTATGATACAATTGGCTCCCATCTTTGAAGGATTAGCATCCATTTTTTGAAATGGTAAGGGGCTCTGTTGAGAATCAATAGAAGATCAGCTTCATTCTCAAAGCGGAACTGAAACTTTTGAGTCCCTAGGTCTCTGACCTATTACTTTAGATGGGAGGTTCCAGAGTTTAATCATGTAATCCACTACATTTTTTGGATTTTGAACCCTCGGGTTAGTGACTCGACCAATAAGGGTCAGCAAGTTGGCTTCAATAAGGGCAGAGTTGTCGCATGGAGGTATTTTCAGGGGTGAACGTCTTCTAGCTTGATTATTAGGTTGATACCACTTTGGTTTATCTTCTCTGGACTGTCGGTGCGACATGGCTACAAAAAAAAGAAATATATGGCTTTAATCTGCAGAGACATAAGGAGACATGACAAGTTAGGGCATGTATAAGCATTTATAAGTCTCGACAGAGAATTGTGAGGGGACCGGTTGGCCCTCAAACTTTAAGCTTTAGAGCTAGCAGGTACAACTACCATAATAACTGAAGGGAGAGGTAACAGTTTATGAAAGTATAAAAGCTCCACTAGAGAGTAGAAGAGCAGACAAGAATCCTTTATGAAAAAACTCAACAGAGGAGAGTAAAAGACACCATTAAAAGTGTAAAAGAAGCTTTGTCTTGACCTTAAAGGAGTTAAGGTCCAACGTCAAAAGTGAGGGGATGCCGGTGCGAAGTGGTGAAAGCGTGTCTCAGAAGAGTTGTTGAGCAGAGAAGCAATTAAACTGAGATTCAGTTAAGTGTCCTGAGAACCAGGTAAGTAGGGGTTAGATCTTCTTAAGCCGGAGAAGAAGATGATACATGGCCGGTACTTTTTTGCAGCTTATATGTTGAAACTATAAAGTATGTATGGTGCTACCTCCAAACATTGGTTTTTCTCATAGTCTCTAAATCTACATGTCGGTTCCAGAAAAAAAAATATCTGACAAAACATTGGTTTTTCCCATAGTTTATAGGGAAATTGTACAATATATACATTATATACTCTACAATTAAGAAAATGTCATCTATCCTACCCTACACACACTCTCTCTCTCTCTCTTCACAATTTTTCATAAATGCATTTTTACCTTTTCTCTTTCTTTTCCTCTCTCACTCTCACTCACTCGCTTCTTTTTTCCCACCCCATTTCGGTAATATACTAACTACTTCAGATATACGGACTATTGAAATTTATATTTTGGGGTTAGGGTTTATATTTTAGGCTTAGGGTTTATAATTTGGATTTAGGGTTTATATTTTTGGGTTTTGGGTTTTCATTTTGGGTTTTGGGTTTATATTTTAGGGTTTTGGGTTTATATTTTGGATTTAGGGTTTATATTTTGGGTTTAGGGTTTATATTTTGGGTTTTGATTTATATTTTGGGATTTTGGGTTTATATTTTTGGGTTTTGGGTTTATATTTTGGGTTTTGGGTTTATATTTTGGGGTTTTGGGTTTATATTTGGGGTTTTGGGTTTATATTTTTGGGTTTTGGGTTTATATTTTTGGGTTTTGAATTTATATTTTTGGGTTTATATTTTGGGGATTTTGGGTTTAGATTTTTTTCAGTAGTTCGACTATTACGTTCAGTAGTCCGACTATTACTGGGTTTATATTTTATTAACCAAAATCACTATTCACTATTTAAAATATATAAATCCGTTTTAAATAATTTTAGTCATGTTAGATTCATAATTAAATTTATGTTCCTTTTATGTAACTTTTGTGATTAAATTATTTTCATACATGTTTTTATTTGCAAAAAAATGAAAAATGATGGAATTTAGAAAAGAAAAAAATAAGGGAGAGAGAGAAAGAAGACAGCACATGTGTGAGAGAGATATGAGTTAAATGGTAAGAGGGAGATAGGTGTTGCATAATAAAACTAGAAAACTAATTATACACGCATATGTATATTGACTTAATTTTGTTAAAGATATGTATATTGTGCAAATTAACCCTAGTTTATAAACTAATATTGTGAAAATATCCCACATTAGAAGTGGAGAGTGATATATAAAGAATATGAGCCAATCCATTAATTGTCAATTGGTTTTGAGTTGGAAGTCTATAATCCTAACATGGTATCAGAGCCCGAACAGACGTTGCCCTACTGAAACGAAACCGATCCGACCCATTGAAAGACGCCTGATCAATTGAACCCGAAACTGATCGTAGACTGGGATATTGTCGAGATTAATGGCTAGACAGACCATTATCTCGAGGGGACGTATGAAAATATCCCACATTAGAAGTGGAGAAAGATCTTGAATAATATATAAAGAATATGGGTCAATTCACTCATTGCTAATTGGTTTTAAATTGGAAGATCATAATGATAGTTCATCACAGGATTTACAGCCATAAACATATATAAAAGTTACTTGGAATCTCCGTGTATTTGTTTCTCGAAAACATAAACTCTCTCTATAAATATAGTGATCAAGTAATTTGAAATTTTACTATGCCTATGATCGAATATCAAACTATCCATCACTGAATAATAAAAAAAAGAATGATCTAACTACACTTCACATCACAGACTAACAAGTTTTGTAGCTTTATTTTCTAATCGCTTGTTCTTGTCCATTTGTTATTGTGCAAAAAGAGTACAAACGTTCGATCACTACCTAAGAACTGCGAAAGAAGAGTGCATGGTCGAAGCATGTCGGAAAGCTTGGTAGGAGTCTATGAATGCAAGGCTAGCCAATGATCTCGTAAGCGATGATAAGGAGATTGCGCATTGTACTGAAGGCTGGTGAGACGATCAGTAATACCTTGGACGATACGGTTGTAAAGGAACATATGAGTCTTGGCCGGCTTATTATAGATTCGCGCATTCTGCTCACTCCATATGTGGTAGATCGCCGATTGGAAGCAAAGCTTTAAAAGAATTGCATCCAGCCAAGTATGTGATGAGTGTCGTAGGACGGAGAGTGTTC
Source organism: Iberis amara (assembly GCA_900406375.1). NCBI lineage: Eukaryota > Viridiplantae > Streptophyta > Magnoliopsida > Brassicales > Brassicaceae > Iberis > Iberis amara. Next base: position 7,657 of record OVAV01001707.1, read on the forward strand.
TTGACCAGTCCGGAGTAGCTCGGTGATGAAGTATGGGTGTTGTAAGGTTAGTCCACAGCGTAAATGTGTAAGGACACGCGAAGAATAAATAATCTCTTGTTTCGTCAGGCTCCCCGCAAAGAATACAGGGCTGGTTCCGTCCCCACGTGCGCATGCGCCTCCCTGTCGCTAGCCTTTTAAGGACAGCAAGCCACGAAATGAATGCATACCAAGGAACCGATTGAGAGAACCAAATAGTTCTTGTCCATGATAAAGTCGGGTGCTGAATACTTAGTTGTTTCCATGTTTTGGCGGAAGATAACCACTCTTTGAAGTCATTGCCATGATTCCAGAGAGCTTGGTCGTTGTCCATGTATGGCTGAGGCAGCGGTAAACGGGTGATTTGATCATATAGTTCCTGCAGAAATGGAACTCTGGGTCGACGCAGCCTCCATCGTTGCGTAGTAGCTGCGTCCGCAACGGTCGCCTCACGAGGAATATTGAATTCTCGGAATCCTGATGGACCTGCAATATCACTCAGAATACCCAAAGAGGACCAAGTTTCATACCAGAATGATGTGTGTCGTCCATTTGCAATTCGTTTTTGTATAAATCCACGTGCGATAGGACGGAGTTGTAGAAGCTTTCGCCATATCCACGAACCACGATCCGAAAGTGAGCTGTCCCAAAAAGTTGATCCTCTGAGAAGATGCCGATGGATCCAGTCCGCCCAAAGAGAATGGTGCGATGCATGGAGTCGCCATATGAGCGAGAGAGAGAACACAAGTGACGTGTCCTCAAAGCTACGAATGCCTAAGCCTCCAACATCGAAGGGCTTGCACACGTCGTGCCAGGAAACTTTAGAGTTATGGTGATTCTTTGGTGAGCCAGACCAAAGAAAATTGCTGCATAAACTATTAATTTCGCGAAGATAGCATTTGGGAAGACGGAAAGCGGATTGCCAAAAGTTGATCGTGCTAACGATGACGGACTTGATCAATTGCAGACGACCTGCAAAAGAAAGTAATTTCATAGACCAAGCAGACATACGAGTACGAATACGATCAACAAGGGGAAGATAATCAGATCGAGACAGTCGCTTCGTCGTCAAAGGTAGTCCGAGATAACGGACAAGGAGCGCCTCTTGTCGGAAGCCTAACTGGGCCGCAAATTGTGAAGGAGCTGTTTGTGGCTGTCCCGTAAGGAAGATTGAAGACTTTTGGATGTTGACACGGAGACCCGAAGCGCGTCCAAAAGCCTCCATTACATGTAGGATACCAGCTAGGGAGAAGGGCTGGTCGTCGGAGAAGACGAGAATATCGTCGGTGAAGCATAAGTGTGTTAAACATATCTCACGGCAGCGAGGGTGATAACCAAACTGACCTGCAGATGCTGCAGTATCCAAAAGCTTTGAGAGGACATTATTAGTAATTACGTAAATATAAGGGGAAAGAGCACAACCTTGTCGAATCCCGCGAGAACTAGGGAAGTAGCCCGTTGGATCACCATTGACTGAGATGGAGAACGTGGCTGTGGAGAGACATAACCAAATCCAGTGAATGAATTGCGCCGAAAACTCCATGATCTGCAAGATCAAAAGAATAAAATCCCAGTCAACAGTGTCAAAGGCCTTTGAAATATCTAGTTTCAAAGTGCAACGGGGAGAGAGTGTGGTTTTGTGGTAGTCTTGAACTAGCTCAGTAGCAAGCAAGACGTTTTCGAGGAGGAGGCGATCTTTGATGAATGCGCTCTGGTTTGGTGCTATGAATTCAGGAAGAATGGGTTTCAATCGATTGGCTAGGATCTTGGAGATGACTTTGTAGATTATATTGCAGCAGGAGATGGGGCGGTAGTCCTTAATAGTCTGCGGATTATCTCCCTTCGGAATCAGAGCAACAAGGGGTGCGTTGATACCACGGGGAAGGAATCCATAGATGAAGAAAGATTGAATAGCAGCTATAAAGTCATTTCCAATGATTGGCCAAGCCGCTTTTTAAAATTCTATGGTATAACCATCTGGTCCCGGAGCTTTGTTGGACGACATCGCGAAAAGCATCGATCTGATCTCATCTGCAAGAACGGGAAAACATAAATTGTTAGCGGTAGCTAAGGGGCAACGATAGGTAAGAAGGTCAGAAAAAGATGGAGAGAGTAGTGGTTCAGTATCGGGTGTGTGCTGAAGCATAGACTTGAAATGATGGACATCCTCCGCTTTGATGTCGTTAAGATCTGTAAGGCTTGAAACGGATGATGAGATTAATCTTTTGATAGTGTTGCGTGAAGTGCGCGAGGCTGCTACACGGTGAAAAAAACCGGTATTGTGATCCCCGTTTCGTAACCATGTGATTCTTGATTTTTGCCTAAAAAACGTCTCCTCTGCATTAGCCAACGAATGCCATTTCGTGGCAGCAGCTCTTTCCTCAGCGAAGGCAATTGTAGTCGGGTTTTGAAGAGCATGGTCCTGCTTAGCGCATAAACTCATATACGCAGCACGGGTACAGGCAGAGATATCACCGTAATAAACTGTATTGAGCTGCCGGAGCTCATACTTTAGAGACTTAAGACGCATATGCAAGAGACGAAGGGCTATACGCGAGGGGTAGATCGTCGGGTTCGAACTCCAGTGTGTACCTAGAACCTGCAAGAAGTGAGGACTGTCAAGCATGAAGTTATGAAATTTAAAAGGCTTACGAATGGTCGAGGTTGGTGAGTGAAAGTGAACAACACAACGCGCATGATCCGAAACTCCATTAGCTTCAAATACATTATAAGAGGAGGGGTAAAGGGCAGACCAAGAATCATTAGTAAGAGCTCTGTCTAATTTTTTTCCAATTGGGTTTTCATCGCAATGATTCCACCATGTAAATCTAGGTCCAACATAAGAGAGATCTGCTAAATCACACATAGTGATGAACTCTTGGAATTGAAGCATGCCTAGACGTGATCCAATATGGAGGTTGGAATGTTCTGTGGCTGCTAGAATTTCGTTGAAATCACCAAAGATAAGCCAGGGAATAGAAGAGGGACCGCATATTTGACGGCTATGATGACGATCACGCCATAAGTCGACCTGATATGTCTGAAAATTGGAAGCATATACATAAGAGATTAGAACAATTGCACCTGAATGTAGAGTGACCATTGATGTGATGACTTGTGCGGTTGAGAGAATCGGAGTGACAATAACTCCTTCTCGCCAACATACCCAAATCCGCCCAAGACGATGAGCCGTGTAGTTGTGAATCGCAGTCCAGCCGGGTATTGATTCCTGTAAAATACGAGGGAAATTATCAATATGAACACGAGTTTCAAGAAGACAACCAAATTCAGGATTCGTTGAACGAATCCAATTCCGGACAATATTGTGTTTACGAGATTGGTTAAAACCCTGTGTATTCCACGCAAAGAGAGACATTGCATTAGTGTCTCCGTGAGGAGACGTTGGCTGATTGTTTTGGGATCAATGGCTTAAGCACTTTACGAGAAGCGCCCAGATACGGATCAACCGCTTTCGTCGTCGTTCGAGTGTTATATCTGCTAACAGCAAAAGATTCTGAAACTTGGTCTTTGAAGGCTGTCTCAGAGTCTAATATTTGCCCCTCCTCACGCTCATCATCATCGTCTTGCTGTTCGGAAAGAACCGAGAAGCGTGACGGCGAGAAGGATGTTTGATGAGTTTTTTGAGATGGTTGGTTCTGCGGGGGTGAGAAGCTTTGTCGGTTTTGTCGTGATACTGTTAACCAGTCGGATGCAGTATCTTGTTGATCAAGAGCAGCGACATTGTCATTGGTATGCGGAGCAATAGGATGTTGATTGAGTGCGGAGCCTGTGTGTGCAATAGGCGGAGTGAGAGTAGTTGTTGTGATTGATTCAAGGGATGGATCATTTAAAGAGACATTAGCAATGGATGCATGAAGAGTTTGAATCGAAACTGTATCACGAAGTTCATCCATAACAACTTGAAGGACGTTGTTGGTACTTGCAGAAGCATGAAGAGACGATGAATTAGTCTGAGAAATTGAAACATTAACAAGATAATTAGTGATAGGAGTGACAGCTTAAGTCGTGGTAGTGAGTGTGACATTGGGCTCTGTTTCAACATTAGTGTTAGCCGGCACAGTAAATGCAGGAGGCGTGTCTGTTTTGCCATTAACATTGTGCTGGAGCAGAGTCTCCGACGCTGAGTTGGTGAGCTCTGTAGCTGGTCGGGAGTCATATGTATGCGCTGGAACTTGGTCATTTGAAGCAGTGTTACTCCCTTGTGTCTGTTTTTTCTTACAATCTGTACTCTTATGACCCCAAGAATTGCATAGTGAACATTTAGATGGTAACCAAGGAAATGAAACAAGAACAGGTTTGTCCTCATTATCAAGCTGGATTTTCTCAATTCTTTCTTTTTCAAGATTAACTACAACTAGAACTCGCGCGACATCTAGCCGGATACATTTTTCGGTCGTGGGATGGAGATGTTTTGAAGTTCCGACAATATCACCAAGAAATCGAAGCCCTGCATGCGAGAATAGATAGTCAGGGACATTATGAAAATCAACCCAAAGGGGCATAGATGAGAGATCGGGTTTAGAGAGAGCTTTGGAGGGACACCACTCTTGCACTACAAGCAAGATGTCAGATATGTGCCAATATTTTTTACGGCAAACGTTTTGACGCGTATCGGGAGAGTCAATCTGGAATAGAACTGTATCATCTTTAAGGATTTGGACGTCAATTTTGGAGCCTTTTCCATCACGGTTCCAAAGACGGTTGACCGTTGCATGTATTTTGCCAAGGAACTTATTCCAGAGCGGCTGAGGATTAGTTCGAAGGCGTTGAGGTACTACAACCGTAGCTACTCCATTGTCAAGCAAGAAAGGGGTATTGTCGATGTCTGTATGAGAAAGATGATGATTCTGAGATTGAGACCAGGGAGAGTCGGGAGTTGTAGCATCACCAGACGAAGCACCAGCAGGTGGAACGACTGAGGAAGACGGTGGCTCCGCCATCAGGTCCGGCGTAGCCGGCGGCGGCGCAGGTAAGCTG
>OVAV01001708.1:0-12672 GCA_900406375.1 Iberis amara
TATATATATAGTATTTTGATGTTTAAGTAAACTCTTTTTCCGGTTAATGTTTCATTTTCCATTGGGATTAAGACCGATCTCACATAACTACTCTAATCAAAAAGGAGTAAATGACGTAGTAATTATCATATTTGGTATATTTTACCAGACTGAAAATCGAATATGTCCACTCATTGTGTAATTGCAAATTCTCTTTTTTTTATATAGAATTTGAGCGATTAGATCAATTTATTGTGACTTAAAAGTTTAGAATGACAAAAATTATTCCAATCTAACTAACATTTAGAAATAACTAGAATATTATTTATTAGTGACTTTGAAGTCTCTTAAATCTTCATAATCAGAAAAATCATTATAGTATGTTGATGTGAAGAGTAGAAGACTCGTAGATGAATCAATGTGACTTTTAAGAGACTAATTGAAAATTATTACACGTAGAAAAATCAAAAAGAGAAGAAATTAATCATGTGCCAAAGTCAAGCAACCGTTGAAACATGAAAACTTGGAGGGATTTTTTTAATAAAAATTTTATATTGCTTACTGATAAAATTACATAATGTGTAAACTTAAACGGTTATTGATATCAGATTATATAAAATCGTAATCAGAAATTCATAAAAATAGACATAAATAACCAAATAAAATTACACGATCAAAAATTTATTTGATAAATCAAAGTTAGATCGCAGGTGAAAGACACAATATTGATAATTATAAATTCACACCGCTGAATCGAAGCATTTTTATGATTTTTTCAAAAAAATATCATTTGAAACTTAATAAAAAAAATGAACGTAATCATAACCATAACGTAGAATTTCATTCAAGAACAATTATGAATTTTAAAAATCATACTATAAAATAAAAATAGACTGTAATACATAGTTTTACAAAAAAGGACCGTTTTTTAAACGTAAATTTTTCAATAAAAAAATGTATAGCAAACTCGTACTTATTCCATTGGGGATATGATCGACCCTTGGTTCTACCACATGTTCATAAAATCTTGAAAACGAATTTGAAGGAATTTATAAGCCACCATGGAACTATATTTTAATAAAAAAATATGACATCATAATTATAGTTCATGATGTCAAGTCACCACCTCCATTCCTTCATCATTTTTTGTCTCTCTCTCTATAAATACACTTCCCAACTTTCCCTACCAAAAATAACTCACCACAAATCACTCAACTTTACATTATTTTCTCACTTTCCTCCTCCTTATTCACAAATTGATCAATTAAGCCCTAACACACTCAAAACATTAGTAATAACTTTGTAATGCTTGATATGGAGAATAATGGTGATGCTTCTGCTACTATGATCTATGCTTCTCCAACCTCTTCTCCTCCACCACTGTCCTCACCAAAGGTGGTTTCTAGCCCATGTGCCGCTTGTAAAATCTTGCGGCGGCGTTGTCAAGAGAAATGTGTTTTAGCACCATATTTTCCTCCATCGGAGCCAGCTAAGTTCACCATAGCCCATCGTGTTTTTGGAGCTAGCAACATCATTAAGCTCTTGCAGGTACCTAACTATATGTACTTTGTGTAATAATAATTAATTTAGAAGCTTAAGTTTAATATTTGATTAAGACAATTATAGTGATATGATTGTTTCAAATTTGAATTCAAGTATATAAGAATTTCGAATCTCTTGAAATTCAACTTCACTTGGTTGCGTTTTTCCTTATTATAATTATTGATTATAGATCATATCTTATCAATAAATTAAAATATGATAAAATTAGATCTTATTAGGTCATGCATGTGAAACTTAATGTCTTAATTACTTGTTTTGTAATGTCAACAAAATACTTTTTATATATTATACTCCCTCTAAAATAACTGTTGTTTAAGGTCATTTCACACATATTAAGAAATTTATATTTTTCATAAAAACAACAACAAATATTCTAAACCAACAACCAAAAAAATTATTGCATTTATTTTATTGGTTAGAAAAGTCAAACGCAATTTATTTTATCATTGAAAACATAAAAACACAGTTAATTTAAAACAAAACAAAACTCTAAAAACACAGTTAAAGCGAAATGGAGAGAGTACGTATGTATAAAACTTTCTTACCCCTTTTTATTAGCAGAAAATAGATAAATATAGCCCTGTTTTTAGTAATATATTATATATATATATATATATATAATATGTATGTATAAATAATTAATATGTCTCTTTCAACATTTGCCATTGCATTCACTTTTGAAAAAGTCTTGTAGAAGAAATGGTCTTTATACTTTACTAGGTCAAACACAAAATGTCTTAGCTTATGACTTTTATATCATATATTCATAATCCTTAATTCGAACTTAATCATTTGATTTTTGTACTTTATATTAATCGATCATAACATATATTATTTCAGGAACTTCCTGAATCACAAAGAATTGATGCAGTGAACAGTATGGTATATGAAGCAGGAGCAAGAATTAGAGATCCAGTTTATGGAAGTGCTGGTGCTATATACCATCTTCAAAGACAAGTTAGTGAACTTCAAGCACAACTTGCAAAAGCTCAAGTGGAGATTGAGAATATGTATTGTCAAAGAGCAAATTTATTAGAGTTGATTCATAAGATGGACCAACCAAATAACCAAGAACAATATAGTAATATGTCTTTTGGAAATTGTGATCATGAGTTCATGGGAAGTTCTAATGAAGAGAGTAATGATTTTGGATTCTTTGAAGACATGATCTCTAAGACCAATCCATCAATGTTGTGGTGTGATCCTCTTTGGACTTGATTTGACTACCTTAATTAGTGCTTACTCATGGTTAGTTAGCATAAATGCTTTTTGCAATTTATACAATTGTTGAAAATTTCGGACGATCAATAAGTTAGCAGAGTCATTAGTACTTTTTTTTTTTTTTTGAAGATTAAAGTCATTAGTACTTTATCTTTTATAAAAGGATAAAAACTCCAAAATATATATCATAACTTTGTAAAATTTGCCAAAAAATACATTTATTCCCATTTTAATACAATAATTTTTTTTGTGGTTACTATTTTAATACTCAAACTTATAGTGTGATTACTATTTTGATACTTGAATTTTTTGAAATTGCAACATTATTTATCGATAATTAATAGACGACATCCATAACTGCAAAAGTAACCGTCGTCCAAAAATTTATAAAATTTACCAAAAAAATACACATTTTTTTTTTTTTTTTGTAACTGAAGTACACGAACTATTTCTATTTTCATTTTAATAAACTATTTTTTGTAATAACTATTTTAGTATGATCACTATATTGATATTTGTATCTTATGAAATTAAATTGTTATTTTATCAATAATAAACTGACGTTATTCTAGTAGCCGTCGTCGTTAAATAGTTAAACATCTGTAATTATTATTATTTTTTAAACTATATGATCGCTATAATTCGTTATAGCGTAAAATTAAAACAAATAAATAACCTTAGGTACTCCAATCCGAATTTGGATTTTAGATTGGGTTTGGGTTGTTTTTTGTTTGGGTTGATATGCATTGGGCTTTATATTTGGATGTATATTGAAAAACGTTTATAAAAAAATTGAAACAAATAAATAATATAATAATAATTTAAAACAAAAATTAACCATAAAAGGTGATAGAAAAAGATATAAGCCGATACATTAAACTGAATCAAAAGACTCACTCGTCCAAATAAACCCAACATGAACCAAGATATATAGTTGGAGCCCAATAAGTTTCGAAGAATATGGGCCATATCAGGCCCATTAATAAGCGTTAACAGTTTTATACAGTGCACTTTCCCACACCGTAAAACTTCCGTTGACTTCTTGACTCCGTCGTCGTCGCCGGTTAATAAACCTCACAGCAAGCACGTCTGAGCTTAACTTGGTCGTTGCTTACCATCTCTCTCTTCTTCACTTAATCATCACCGATAGAGAAAAGTACAACGCTACTTCGGATTCGAGAATTTTCGGCAACATTTTTTTCACTGTTTTGCAGATCCAAATTCTCACTCGATTATCTCTCTTATTGTCTATCGATTTCTTCTATGTTTTTTTTTAATTAGTTTGTATTAATCCAAACATATGAAAGCTTTTCCTCCGAGTTGAATCGTATCGAGGTTTGATCATACTCTCTCTGTTTTTGCTTCTGAATTAGATTTGCTCCGTCGGATATGCCTAGGAAGCAGGTGAGCGACTCATTACTTTTATTTTGTTCCTTAGAAATTTGGGTTTTATCGGGATTGAGTTTTGATAATCTAGTTACGAGGTTGACTTTTTTTAATCATGAAAGCAGAAAAAGACTTGATTTTTGAGACTTCTTTATTGCTTTTGGGTTAGGAAGTGATGCATAGGGAGAATGTCTTATTAGTGCCTGCCCGCACATGTAGCTAGTTGGTTTATCCGTTCACGCACATATGGACCGTGCTCTTAACTATCTACATTCTTTAATTTTTGAATTTTCATATCCTCACTACGAAGTCGTTTCTTATAAATGCATTGACCATTACAATGTTTACTATTCCATTAACGTGGATGACTTTGACGCTGACATTGACAACATATTATTAACTATAAGAAACAATTTCGTTATACAAATCTAAAATGACAAACTTTATTGTCAAAACGACATGAGTAAACGACAAACAATGTCGTTTTGACATTAAAATGAGTAATCGATGTTGTTTTGACATTAAAATTTGTCATTTTAGTTTTGTAAAATGATAGCGTTTCTTATTGACACCAGTATAATGTCCACGTCAGCGTCTAAAGCATCCACGTTAACATAATAGTTAATGTTGTAATGGTCAATGTATTTATAAGAGACGACTTTGTAGTGGGGGTATGTAAATTCAAAAATTAAAGAACGTAGCAGCACGGTCCATATGTGTCTGAACGGATAACCCAACTAGCTACATGTGCGGGCACTAACAAACCGTTCTCCCGTGATGCATACAAGACTTTGATTATTTATATATGTGTTAGCAGAAAAAGAGAGCTCAAGTTGATCAGAAGTGGCAAGTAAAGCAGAAGATGGATGCTCCATATGAATCCAGTGATTGTTCTGCATCCACTGTTGACCAATTTGGTGGATTGAGTCTTGAGAAAAGCAACACTCATGTTATAGTCGAAGAAAATTTGTTAGAAAACTTTAAGGTAGATAATTCGACTTACAGTCATGCTCAGATCAGAGCTACTTTCTATCCAAAATTTGAGAACGAAAAAACCGATCAAGAGGTAAACTTTATAGTGCCCTTTTCTATGGCTGCTAACTGTTAGTTTACCTTATTTCATGTTTGCATTATCTTGCTTTGGCAGATAAGAACAAGAATGATTGAGATGGTATCTAAAGGGTTAGCAACACTAGAGGTATCAACAACATATATACACTCTATATGTGAATACCTCTATTGACACTCTGAAGCTCTAACTGTCTATGGACTCCTTTTGAAGGTATCTCTTAAGCATTCAGGCTCTCTCTTTATGTATGCTGGTCCTGTGGGTGGAGCGTATGCAAAGAACAGTTTTGGTAATATGTAAGCTCATTTGTTACTACCTTTAGTTTTACATTAACTTCTATTCTTCATTCATGATGAGCTTTTCACAATGAATATTAGACAAAGGTAGAACCACCCTCTTTGAATAAACCCAAATTCAAGCTTTAGATCTGGTTTACTCTTTACATTCATAACACTTGGAGCATATTCGACTCCTTCATTTCAGTTTTATGAATTTATTTTATGTCCAAATCAGTTTCTTATAGTGTAACCAAATTGAAAATTGAACCACGTCTAAACATTATTAGTATGCTAACCCGATATTTCATATTTGCAGTTATACTGCAGTTGGTGTTTTTGTTCTTTCACGGATGTTCAGGGAGGCTTGGGGAATTAAGGCTCTCGAGAAGGAAGCAGATTTTAATGATTATCTTGAGGTATTGCTCAAGTGCTCAAGGCTTAATCACTTATAGAAATGGCATAGCTCATTATAAGCCATTTTCTCTCAGAAAAGTCGCATGTGCATATCTATGGAACTGGTTACAGCTGTTCTTGGAGATCATGGTCAACGCCCAGCAGATGATTATGGTAAAGCTTTTTTCTTTTTAGATGTTCTAGAGTCAATGTCTTTCATAATATATGTGCCTTAATTATGAAAGTTAGATAAGTCTACTAAAGTTGTTGAGTTAAGAAGATATGTTTGCATCTTGCAGTGGTAGTTACGGCTGTTACTGAGTTAGGAAATGGTAAGCCTAAGTTCTACTCAACGTCTGAAATAATTGGATTTTGCCGGAAATGGCGTCTACCAAACAATCACGTTTGGCTGTTTTCGACAAGGTAACTTAACCGCTTTCTGGTCACTGATACTATTGTCTTTTTGTTTTATTGCCTTTATCTATCATTTTACAGTGTCCATTGTGTTTTATATAGAATTGTAGTGAACAAAGAGTTTAAACTACTTATCGAAAAATTTGTTCCAAGATTTTAGTGTTCCTCTAGCCGGGGCTTTCATATTCTGTGAACTTTCAAGGTCTAGAGATTTTGTGGTTCTTATAGGAGCAAACATGATATGTTTGGATGCGCACACTGTCTACGAACTTTTTTAAGTTAGCTTGCCGTGAGGGAAATCGAAAATTTTAGGTGGTTGTTGAGTGTATTCTGTTAAAATTTTGATGAAGGAAATCAGTGACCTCTTTTTTCGCTGCGTTTGATGCACTTTGTGAAGAAGGGATAGCAACCACGGTTTGTAGGGCTCTTGATGAAGTAGCTGATATATCAGTCCCAGGTAAAGTTTTTTTCTTTTTCTATGAGAACTCATATTAGTTTCTTAAGGAAGTTAAACTTAAATGAATCTCATTAAATGAACAAAATTTTGGATGGAAATAAGCAGGAACTAAAGACCATGTTAAGGTTCAGGGTGAGATATTAGAGGGTCTTGTGGCACGTATTGTGAGCAGTAGAAGCACCAGAGATATGGAAAATGTCTTAAGAGACCATCCTCAGCCACCCTGTGATGAAGGTGCACTATCTTATCATTGTTAAGTTTCTACATTAGTTTTACAATAATCAACTCCTTGTAGTTCTAAGTATTTCAGCTAATCTTAATTTGGGGCATAGTCTAAGAGAGATATTTGCTGCTCATAGATCCAATGAAAAACAGGTTCGAAAAGAAATTTGATTACCAAAAGCTAATTCTATGCTGTCATCTCTTGATAAGGATTTCTCATTCTAAAAGGGGTCCTTTTTCCTTTAGCAAATAAGAGCACTTTTAAAGAGTGTTGGCGGAAGTTTTTGCCCTAGTGACTTGGATTGGTTTGGAGATGAATCTGTGGATTCTCATTCAAAACATGCTGACAAATCTGTTATAACAATTTTTTTGCAATCTCATCCCATAGATTATTCAACTAGTAAATTACAGGTAACATGTGTTCTGTATCTTTGTTCATTTTACCATATGTGCTTTCCAGCTTTTCTTAATTTGTTTGGTGAGCAACTGAGTTTTCGCATTCAATAGGAAATGGTGCGTTTGATGAAAGAAAAACGTCTTCCAGTCACATTTAAGTGTTACCATAACTATCATAAAGCTAACGATGTATCGTCTGAAAATCTATTTTATAAGTTGGTTGTTCATGTGCATAGTGATTCTGGATTTAGGCGTTACCAAAAAGAGATGAGGTTTATCTTTACAAACTTCTCTTGTTACTTATGTCTTTCAGTTTAATCGAACTAATGAAAAACATGATTTATGTATACTCAACCATGTAATTACCGTGTTTCAGGGACATGCCTAGTTTGTGGCCTTTATATCGAGGCAAGTACTCTTCGTAGTTTTATCTCCTTAAACTCCATAACTAGGCACCATTTCTGATTACATTGGTCTCACCAAACAGAAAATAGTTGGACATATGAGGACAATGGAAATCGCTGATCTGTAGACCATTTGCATCTGTTCTTAGTTAGTAGCTCTCTTTGAATTTTTCTTTTTGCAGGTTTCTTTGTAGATATTAATTTTTGTAAGTCAAGCAAAGGGAAGAATGTGATAGCTCTGAAAAGCATTGATAATGCTGTTAACGATCCTAGTGAAAATGATGGTCAACAAGAAAGGAATAGTTTGAGTGATGATGATTCTAACTTAATGATCAAATTGAAATTTCTCCCATATAAGGTAATTTTTCTTAGGAAGGTCTTTTGGCTAGAGAAGTTTGTGATTTGATCATGATGCTCAACATGTTTTTGATTCTTTCACAGTTGAGAACTTTTCTGATCCGCAATGGCTTATCAATCCTATTTAAAGACGGGCCAGCGGCTTACAAAACCTACTACCTTCGGTAAGATTTTCTCCCTATATATACACATTAAAGTGTCAACTGTAAATAGTGATGTTTTTGGTAATCATAGATTTTGATACATGCACTGTGTTGTAAATCAAAATGGGAGACCATATAGTGATTGATTATGTATCTAAAAAGAGAAAGATGATTGAAAAAATGGGAACTCCTGACGTTATCAACCGATAATTTGATCTGTTTTTTAAAATATTATTGTTGTCTGTATCCAGGCAAATGAAAATCTGGGGTACTTCAGATGCAAAGCAGAAAGAACTTTGCAAGATGCTTGATGAGTGGTACTTGAAATTCCATTACTCTATAAATGTAGCTTATTGAATGTGGATTTAAACCCTCCCAACAAGGTTTAATATCTCGTCTCTTCTAAATGTTCAGGGCTGCTTACATAAGAAGAAAGTGTGGGAATAGGCAGCTATCTTCGTCAACATTTCTAAGTGAAGCTGAGCCATTCCTAGAGCAGTACGCAAAACGGAGCCCAAGGAATCAAGTTTTGATAGGATCGGCTGGGAATCTAGTGAGAGTTGAGGACTTCTTAGCCATTGTCGATAGTGAGCTTGATGAAGAAGGTGATCTTGTGAAGAAAGAAAGATTGACACCAGCTACTCCTGAGCCATCTGTGAAGGAAGAAGCTATGGGGTTACTTGTATTCTTTCCAGGTACTCCTTTTTGTCTTCTTTTTTTATCTTTATCTATTTGAGTTGTGCAATTTGAATGTGTTCTCAGGAATTCCTGGATGTGCTAAATCTTCACTTTGTAAGGAGTTATTAAACACCCCAGGAGGCTTTGGAGATGATAGGCCAATACACACTCTGATGGGAGATCTTGTCAAAGGTATGTAAGATTTTGTCAAAACTGCTCTGGTCTCTAAATTTGCTATGCCATCTTATGCAATATTCCACATACATACTGAACAGGAAAATATTGGCCAAAGGTTGCTGATGAACTTCGTAAAAAGCCACATTCGATTATGTTGGCTGACAAAAATGCCCCAAATGAAGATGTTTGGAGACAGGTAGTAGTTTATCCGATGCTGAGAATCTGTTACAATCTCGCATTGGCTAGAAATGAGTATCAAGCTTATAAGAATTTCCATACTCTTCTCTTATAAGCTAGTATCAGGCTTATTGTGTTTTCCTATTAGATTGCAGAAATGTGCCGGAGTACTAGAGCTTCTGCTGTTCCAGTCGTTACTGATTCTGAAGGTATGTAGCTCTATGCATTTATTCGTTGATTATCCTTAAGTAACTACCTATCTTCTTGTGTACTTGCTAATATGGCCTATTAATTCAGTTTATTCCGTAATAATTGACCTTTAATTGTTTGAATGAGTCTGCAAACGATTAAGCATGAAAGGAGAAGGGATCATTTATCTTTTGCTGAATAGGTTTCAACTAACGAACTCTCAGTAAACACTCTTTTCTATTGAAGCTCGATACTCATTTTTCTTGCAGATGATTATAGTTGGAAAGAGTTTGTACTTGGCTTAAGACTACAATAAGTATTGTTTTGGTACATTAACTTTTGGCCCCTTATGATTGTACAGGAACGGATTCAAATCCATATTCACTTGATGCCTTAGCTGTTTTCGTCTTCCGTGTACTTCAACGAGTTAACCATCCGGTATGTAGTTGCATAAACTATAGCATTCAACTTTCATTACAACCTTGTATCTCTTAACAAGCTATTATTTCGCAGGGGAAACTCGACAAGTCGTCTTCAAATGCAGGCTATGTGCTATTGATGTTTTATCACTTTTATGAAGGAAATGTATGATTTACATATGCTCCTTAAGTAAAATCTACTATTGGATTTCAAATATAATTGTAACAACTGTCTATAAACTTTCAGAGCCGCAAAGAATTTGAAAGTGAATTAAGTGAGCGTTTTGGTTCCCTTGTCAAGATGCCACTATTGAAACCAGACAGGTATATTCTTCTTACAATACATGCTAGCTTAAGCTAGGCACTGCACAGATACAAATTGTAACATCACGCTTCGTATGGTTGTTAAACCACTTGATACAGGAGTCCTTTACCTGATCCTGTTAAATCGGTTCTTGAGGAAGGCATAGACTTGTTCCATCTCCACCGTAGAAGACATGGGAGGTGTAGAACTTATGCTCATAGACCTCGTCATATTTTCGAAGAACTTGTTCATTGTGTTGGATTTTGAACTCCTTTTGTCTTCCTTCTACTTTTTTTCTTGCAGACTTGATTCAAACAAAGGAACATATGTAGCGGAATGGATCAAATGGGAGAAACAGCTTCGAGATACTTTATCTGCGAATTCTGAGTATCTCAATTTTATTCAGGTAAAAAGTCCTTCATCATTAATGGCTTAGGAGAAAGCTACAGATCCCATGGATGTCTTTATTTTCCTTTCTGGTTTGCAACTTTACAGGTTCCATTTGAGTTTGCGGTTCAACAAGTGCGAGAAGAGCTCAAAAGAATCGCAAAAGGTGAATACAAACCACCAAGTTCAGAGAAAACAAAACATGGTTCTATTGTTTTCGCTGCCATCAACTTACCTGTAACTCAAGTCCATAGTCTTCTTGAAAAGGTAACCAACAAGATTCTTAAACTACCATATCAAGTGGCCAGGTTCGATCCCTGGTAGGGGTGGGCATTCGCGTTTCGGTTCGGGTAATTTGTGTTTCGGGTTTTTCGGGTCCGACTACAAAGGACCCAAATAGGAACCGAGTAGATTTCGGTTCGGGTTCGGGTCGGGTCTATTCGGGTTTGGGTCAGGTTTTGTTTTTTTACCAAAACCCGATATGGAACTGATTTGTTTTTTTTGTTCGGGTTTTTTTGGGTAATTTGGATTTTTTGACTTGTATTTTGGGTTTACGGTTTGTATTTTTTGGGTAACATGGATAATCCGAGTATTTGGGTCCAAAACCCGAATTACCCAAACCAAAAAACCCAAAATACAATCAAAAACCCGAATTACTCTATAAAATTACTTATATATATAAATACATTCGGGTTTTTGGGTACCCATTCGGGTTTCGGTTCGGGTCCGGTTCGGTTTGGGTACGTGTACGTACCCATACTAAAAAATTATAAAACCCATTCGGGTTATTTGAAAATTCGGTTCGGTTTCGGTTCTGGGTTTTTCGGTTTGGTTCGGGTAAAATGCCCAGCCTTAATCCCTGGTCTGGACAAACACTAGACCACTTAGTTTATGTTCTTAATCATTATTTGTTTTCTTATCAGTTGGTTGAAACAAACCAAACAGTGAGATCTTTTGTACAAGGGAAGAAGAAGAGCATAGAGGAGAATCTTGAAAAGGCTCACGTTACACTTGCTCATAAGAGTAGCCATGGTGTATCAACTGTAGCTAGCTATGGTCAGTACTTAAATACAGAGGTACCAGTAGAGCTCACTGAGCTCATTTTCAACGACAAGATGGCTGCTTTAACAGCTCATGTCGGATCTGTGGATGGAGAGACCATTGTTTGCAAGAATGAATGGCCACATGTTACATTGTGGACAGCACAAGGCGTTACTTCACAAGAGGCTAACACTTTACCTCAGCTTTATGCAGATGGAAAAGCAAGCTGTGTGGTGATTAATCCTCCAGTCTTGATCTCAGGTCCTTTGGAGTTTTTCTGAATAGTTATATGAAAGTTGATCTCTCTCTCTCTCTCTCTCTCTTTTATGTTGTTTTTAACAAATTGTTTTATATCACATGAGAAATTGTATCTTAGCTTAGTTTGAGACTATACATAACTTTTTTAATGAGATTTTCAACTTATATACGAAATAGGGGGCGTTCGGGTATTCGGTTCGGTTCGGTTTTGTTCTTTCGGGTTTCGAGTAGTTCTATAGGAATTTAGGATCCATTCGCTTATTTTTAAAGTTCGGCTTGGTTCCTAAATTTTCGGTTCGGGTTGGTTCATGTTATTTGGATAATAGATTTTGATATCCATTCGGATGATTATTTCGTTTTGTTTGGGTATCCATTCGTATATTTCGGTTCCTAATTGATATTTGACCAAGAATACTTAATAACAATAAAAATAAAAATTGTTTTTTTTAATATTGTGTAATATGAATATAAGTAATTACATTATTTGCATATTTAATAAAAAGTATTGTTTATTTTCTTTTAGTTTGGTTAGTTCGAGTTCGGTTCGGTTTCTAAAATTTCGGTTTGGTTCTGGTTTGATTTCGGTTATGTGGATATCCATTCAGATAATTTTATAATTCGGTTCAGATTCAGAACCGGATGTTTCAGTTCGGTTTTTCGGGTTCAGTTATTTTGTCTAGGACATTGGACTAATAATAAAAAAAGAAGCAAATATACGAGTTTATTGCAGTCTCCTTGTCCTTTATTTGGAAGGTAGTTA
>OVAV01001709.1:0-12670 GCA_900406375.1 Iberis amara
GTCAAAAGAGACATGATTGGATCAAATGGAAAGATGCAATATAAGTGGAACTTGATTCAGTTAATAAACGAACTATATTCAGACCTATTATTTCTGCACCTGAAGATGTGAAACCTGTCGTATACAAATGGGTTTTCGTAAAAGAGCGAAATGAGAACAACTAGATTTAGAGATATTAAATTTGTCTCATAGCCAAATGGTTTCCTAAAGGTTTAGAATTAATTACGAGGAAACATATTCTCATGTCATGGGCGCAATCATGTTTCGATTTCTGATGGGTCAAGCTAAGGAAAATCTTGAAATGCGTATGATGGATGTTGTTAGATAATGATATCTATATGAGAATTCACAATGAATTCAAAATGCTAAAATCATTAAGTTTCAAACCTAAAGAACTATATGCAACAAAAGTTAAAAACAAGAGTGATTTAGCAAAAGAGATGTATTTTTATTTCAAATAGGGAAAATGGATAGGTACATGGGCTTAACTAGTGATTTGGGTGGTTTTTGGGAAGCAATAAAAATTATTGCCGAGAATAGCCCTCCATAATTAATAAAAAATAAAAAAGCAATCTACTTTTTTAATTAAAATTTGAATAAAATTTACATTTTTTATGAATTAAAAATAGATACATGCGTGTAATAATTTAGGAAAGTCAATATGCTTCATTATTACAATATACTAAGTCATTAGCCAATAAGGAAACTAGGTTGTGTCGTCGTCGATATGTGTAACTTGTTAAGAAATACTCGCCGTGATTATACTTCTTCCGAAAGAACATCACTTTTTGAAGAGAACATGAAAGGTATATGCACTTTGATTTCTTGTTGATAATGTTTTTATATATACACAATTATAACAATAGCAATACTTATTTTACATTATCGAGCAACATGAAACAACTGGTTGTTTTGGCAGGTAGGTGGATTGTATACACAAATGGTACACGGGATTTCAAGGTGGATAAATCCAGGATTGGAATATGTATTCCTGTCAGTGATGATACTACATGGTGTGTGATAGTAAGATTTTATCGGTGGTTTTTACCTACTTCAATTCCTATGTACAATCATAGTCATTGTAGCACAACAGGTATCAATCCAAATCAGGGAGAATTAACACACTAGAACCTATGAGAATTTTGTCTAGTCTAAGCCAAATAAGATAATTGGTTTAAAACTATCTTCCTAACATGCATTAGATAAAGAGAAAACAAAAGTCAACTTAATGTTAAATTAAGCAAAAGTCAACAAAAGATTAAACTAGAAATTACTAATAAAAAGCTAAGCAAATGGGCAAAAGCAATTGACTCAGATGATCAAATGACATTCTAAGATGTTACTACTCACTTTCTAGTGCTAATCCTTGGCCTAGAATTCTCTTAATTAGATTAATCCACTCTCGTGACAATAATCTCTCTCTTAATCATGCAACTAAAAACAATCTCTTGGATAATTACACAATAAGAGGCAATAAGATCTAATTCTTCATAAACCACTAAACTAGCTAAAAACAATCTCTTGGATAGCGTCATTTAGAAAACAATAGTTGGTTCAGAAATTTCATCGAACACCTTTTAGGNACTAGCTAAAAACAATATCTTGGATAGCGTCATTTAGCAAAAAATAGTTGGTTCAGAAATTTCATCGAATACCTTTCGGGCACAATTCACCTAGAATTCTAAACTTGAATGGCCAAGAAAAATTTAGAATTAAGAACACATATTGTTTGAAGATCTAAGCTATTCAACTCATAAACATCATATTCAATCATCTAATCATCCTAATCTATCTAACCCATTCACTTAGAGATGAACTACTGACTAACCATTGATAAAACACAAGTTCTAATGATGAAAATGTGTATAATCATTATTAGAAACATAAAATATAAGAAGAAACACAATCCAAACAAAGATTAAACTTAAAATAAACAAAGATCAAAAATATTTACAAAAGAGTTGTTAAGAGAAAAAGAGATAAGCTAAAAGTATCATCTCTAGAATTAGGTCTAAGGTGTATTTATAGTCTCCAAGGAAAAGAGTTTTTGGTTTAAAACTTGGTTAATTCTTGAAATGTTGACATGGTTTGGTTTGGTACAGCTTTCCCGAATTTTCCTCCACCTTTCCTAAATTTCCTTCGTTTCTTCGTGAATTTCCTTCAGCTCTCTATAATTTATATCTTCCTGAATCTTCTTCCAGCTTTTCTAAATTTCCTTCGTTTCTTCCTGAAGTTTAATCATTTCTTCCTGAATTATATGCTCAAAAATTCATTTCTTCCTCCTTTAAGCTCATTTGGTCTTAGTTTGCTCCACTTTCAACACCTAAAATATGGAATGCAATGCAAATGCACAATATAAAACCCTAAATGTAAGTAAATTTACCTAGAATGGAATCAAAACAAGAGGTAAAATTCACTTAAAACACAATATATCAACTTTGTTGTGATCAACAACAAACATGATGGTAGATGCTATTGTTTTGAGTCTTCACGAAGGATATGTGTTTGAGAAGATGTTAGTGTGTATGACTGTTTGGTCTTCCAAGATGGCGTTTTCATCGAGGAAGGTATTTTTTCAAAAAAAAAACAGTTCTTCAGTCGTCTGCGATGTCTCTTGATGCTGAAGATTGTTTTTCTTCGATATACCGCATTTCATGCTTTAAATGTTGGCGGGCTTGAAGATGTTTTAGCGGTGCTGCAAGGGTTTTGTATTAACTTTACGGTAGAAAAATCTTTTGGTTTGTTTACAGATGTTCGCGGCCAAAACTGTTGTTTTTGTTTGGATGTTAAATTATCTGATTTGTGTTTCATTTACGAGAGTCTTTTCGTAAGCGTTTTCAAATTTACGAAAGTTGTATCATAAGATATTATCTCGTTTAAATTTACAAATGATGTTTCGTAAGATGTTTCAAGTTTATCTCTACGAAAGATGTATCATAAAATATTGTCTAGCTTAATTTTACGAAATTTTTTCCGCAAAATGTTATCTAGTTTAATATTACAAAAAAGTTGTTCCATAAAATATCGACGAGTTTAATTTTACGAAAGTTGTTTCGTAAAATTTTGTCGAGCTTAGTTTTTACGAAAATTATTTCGTAAAATGTTTTCGAGTTTAATTTTACGAAATTTGTTTCGTAAAATATCATCGAGTATAATATTACGAAAGTTGTTTCGTAAAAAGTTCTCGAGCGAAAGTTATTTTGTAAAATGTCGTCGAGTTTAATTTCATGAAAATTGTTCCGTACAATGTCATCGAGTTTAATTTTAGAAAGTTATTTCGTAAAATATTTCCGAGTTTTATTTTACGAAAGCTTTTTCGTAAAATGTCGTCGAGTTTAATTTCATGAAAATTGTTCCGTAAAATGTCATCAAGTTTAGTTTTTAGAAAGTTATTTTGTAAAATATTTCCGAGTTTAATTTTACGAAAGCTTTTTCGTAAATTGTCGTCGAGTTTAATTTTTTGAAAGTTATTTCGTAAAATGATTTTGAGTTTAATTTTACAAAAGATTTTTCGTAAAATGTCGTCGAGTTTAATTTTATGAAAGTCGGTTAGTACAATGTTGTCGAGTAGGGTTGTTCAGGAGCGGTTTTTAAACGAAATGTGGATTGTTGTATTTAGCCGCAATATGTCGAATATGTTTGCGACAGAAGAGAATGGTGTAATTTCCAAAGTAAAAGTGCGTTTTTCTTATTGCCAAAAATTTTTAAAAAATATCGAGTACACGAATGCATATATTTTAAAATATGGGAGTATACAAGTATATGTATATGTACCCACTCCCCCCTTTTTCCGAGAGGGGGACAACTGAACTCTTCTTGCGAAAAGTTGCCTACGTAACCTTTCTAGGGATCAAGCCGTCTCATAGTTCAGTTTTTTTTCCGTGAGTGATTACTCGCTTGGCGGTGTTTCGTCGTCCATTTTAGATGTGGTGGCTATAGTTGGGTCGAGAACCTTTTATGGATTGAGTCGTTTCTCGAATTGATGAATCTGGTTTTTTTTTTTTTGAAGAGTTTTCAGCTTTTTCCGAAGTGTTTTCAGCCATCGGCTGATTTGTCTTCAGTCGTTGCGACTCGTCTTAGTTTATGCTAGGCTAGGAAGCAGAGTCGCCACTGTTTTTGGCATCCCCAAATTGTGGATATTTCGTAGGTAGTCGGAGACTTGATGCCTAAGTGATAGGTCGACAGGACTGTCTTCATGGAATTTATCCAAGGTGTTCCCATGATCACGTTATAGACGGCAGGATGGTTAACTACTGCAAAATCGACGATTTTCGTGATTTGTTTGGCCAAGACAGGGAGTTGAATCGATCCGAGAGTCATGGTTGTCGTGCCAGAGAAGCTGGTGAGTGGTTTTGGCGTGGGTGTGACTTCAAATACATTGATGTCCATCCTATTCAGCGTATCGCGGAAGATTACGTTAATTGTACTTCCTATGTCGATGAGGATCCTTGCGACTGTTTCACGTTCTTCGAAAGTGATCGCGTTATTTGGTGAGTCCACGGGTGTGAAAAGAAGGGGAGTGGACCAGTTGGCACTCAATTCAGCCTTGCGATGATATGCTTTTAACAAAGAGACGCTATCTTGAAAGTATTGCGATCCTTTGATAATCATTTTTACCCTGCGACGGTTGACATTGCTGCCTTTGTCCTCTAATCCTCTTCCATGTTTTTCTTCTGTTGGGGTACTTTGAGGCGTGTTGCCTCCTGATGGTGCTTGATCGGACTTAGGTGGTCGATCGGTCTCTCTGATGAGATCTTTGATGCTGGTCACATCTGACATTTCCCACGCGAGTTAGCCTGGCTCCGAGAACTTTACAGTTCGCTATGGAGTGACCCCTTGTTTGGTTGAACTCGCAGAAGGTGTTGTCGTCGTATGAGACGTTCCGAGTCTAGGTGTTACCCGATATCCTTCCCTGTTCGGACGATGGGTTGATGGCATAGTTATGCACGCCTTGAACGTTCTCTCCCTCGTGATGGACGTGCTTGTCATTACAAGGGTTTTTCTTTTTTAGTTTATGTTCCGAAGGGGCGTCTTTTGCGAATGCCTTTGTCGGCTTATGCTTTTATGACAGAATTTTCATCTCTTCCTCGATGATAATGAAGTCTGTGGCCTTATGAATAGTGTTCTGGATAGTACGTGGTTTTTCGAGAGCTATCCACTTCTTGAACTTTGACTTATAGTAGAGGGTTTTCTGGAGAGCGTTCACAGCTACTTTATTCTTAATCCCTCGACATTACGATCTTGATTTGTTTCATGAAATCCAAGAGAGATTCGTCCTCCTTTTAAGACAAACTCCACATATCGACGTCATAAGTTTCTCGGTCCATGAACATGAAGTACTGTTTGAGGAATTCCGAGGAGAGTTATCGAAAGCTTCCGATGGAGTTTCGTTTTAGACGATAGAACCATTCTATAGCCGCTACCTGGAGATGTTCGACGAAAATGAGGCAAAAGCCTGCATTTTTTCACCTTCCCTTAGTTTAGACCTTCCTATCTCGATCTGAAACGTCTGCACATGAGTTTCAGATCGGTGGTACCGTCGTACATTGGGATCTTGATATTCCCAGGATCTGAGACCTTGGTCTTAGTTATACTAGCCGTGATGGAGTTTTCCGAGCCTCCTCGAGGAGTCGGTCGATCTTCGGTCCGCACTGGTAGTGTTTATGAATCTGCGATTTTATCGCATGGACTTCGGTAGCGGTTTTTGCCATGTAGTCTCGGAGATCGTGAATTTCATCGAGATCATCTTTAGTGGCCTTTTGAGCTTGTCGGCGTTTACTATGGATGACCCGAGCTTGTTCCTCGGCCGGTTTCTCTTGCTCTACCCATAAGATGTTTTCTTCCTCATCTATCATAGGTTTTTCGAGCCGAGAATTTTTCCAAGTTGAGAGGTTGTTTCTTCTCCTTGGATGTACATCCGCGTCTTCATCCGAAGAATTGGACTTATTCCAAGTTAATTCGCTTGGCTTCCTTTTCTTCCGTTTCCTCGCCGAAAAGCGGAAAGTTATCAGCATTTTTTAGCGTTGCGACATGAGTGATTTCGTCAGGATTTTGTTCCGGCGGTTCTTTTTGCGCGTTTTGCGCCCTATCAAAGTAGTAGCGAAATCTAGTCTTCTTCCGTGGATTCTGGTAGTTCCACGCGGAAGGATGGTTCAGGTTCTCGCGGATAAGGTCTCAACCTGTTTAGCGAGAGAACTTGTTAGCTTATCTTGTTCTGCCGACTTCTTTTCGAGAGTCGAGAAGATCTTCTTAATCTCCTCGAACGCTATAGTGTTTGTGTCAGCGTTGATTGAGGTGACGTTCGTCAGCGGAGTGTTATCAACGTTGTCGCCAGGTGCGATATCGTCACGAGTTGGTTGATTATTTTGATTGTCGGTAGCCATGTCCGATCTTAGCGTTTTCCGGCTGTGAGTAAGATTGATCTGTACCCCACCTCCTTCTAGCGCCAAACTGTGGGAACCGAAATTTGCACTTCCAATTTCCGTTAGTTAAGGAAAGTAAAAAAGCTTAACTTTCCCTGAGGTCCCAGATTTCTGCTAAGCCAAAATGTTTACAAGATCAGAACACGATAATATAAATAACAGTACGTAATTGAATACGAGATTGCAAATAAAGAGAGAGCGATAAGAGTTCTTATTCCGAAATTGCGTATGAGTGTGTTACACTCAGATGATAACCTTGGCCACAAGAGGTGTCGGCGAGTATCCTAGTTCTAACAACCGAAGACGATAAACCTAATTGGGTCGCAGCTTACTAACAAATCGAAAAATAACCTAACGCTATGAGTGTTTAATTGCAGAGAAAAATGTCCTTTTTAATCTTCCTCTTTATCTCTTTCATATAGACTTCCAAGGTTAGTTGACTTGCCTCTTCCGCCCTTGATTCAACCTTATCCTTCCACAGAAATATTGCTTCTTGTATTCCGAGTTTATCATTCTTCGGAAATATTCTTTTTTCGATTTTTTGACTTTTTCCATTTTCACATTTTGCGAAACTATGACAGACCATCATCGTTCTTGGACCGAATCCTTGTATGAATCGTAAGTGGGCCGTTATCGCGTTTTAGGCCTCTTTGGGCTGTTTTTGGGTTTAGACGATTTTTACGATTTCTATCGGAGTAACCGGTCTTTCTCACGATGATATGATGTTGGTTTCGCGAATTTCAATCGTATAGATGAGATAACATTGGCGTTTAAGTTAGCCTTTACAATTTCACACGATTGATTCAAAGTATATAAAAGGGAAGAAGTCTTTGCGACTATTCTTCAAAATGATAAAATTAATCGTACAATTGAAATAATCATTGGTGTTCGAGCTAACCATTATCGTTTTATACGATTAAAGTTTATATGAAAGAAAAATTTTTACGATTCTTTCGCAAAACGTAAAGAATAATCGTATAGATAATATAACTTTGGTGTTCAAGTTAACCGTTATCGTTTTATACGATTCATTCGGAGTTTACACAAAAGAAATGAGTTTTACGATTCTTATCGTAAAATTCAAACGGAAACTCGAAACGATACCAAACGAGAGACGACTTGTCCGAGATATGGCCTACTCGACCATTGGGCGAGTAGAAATCTTAGGTATCTATTCGCCCATGGGCGAGTAGAAATCATAAGTTTCTACTCGCCCATGGGTTAGTAGAATGTGCAAGCTTCTTCTCCCCCATGGACGAGGAGAAATCGTAGGTTTTCTACTCGTCCGTAAACGATTAGATTCAGAGTCAACGGTTTTGTCCGAAGATTGCAGTTGTTTCTTGTTTTTCCGAAAAATATCCCTTGAGATCTTTCAGACGTCTCACGGCTTGGCTGGTTCGTTCGATTGATTGGGATGATTTGACTAGTGCGGTTTGATATTCATATCGAGTGATTAACATTTCCGTGAAAGCTTTTAGACATCGATTTCGTCGTGACCATTTTTGACCCCAACAACCTGCAGATTGTTGGAAATGAAAAACATATTCAAAAAATTGAATATGGCGAGATGTATAAAGCCTGGATTTTTCTTTATCAAAACACATATAAACACTTTGAGAAAGAGAATATCTAAGGAACACACGAAAAAGAACGAGAGTCTAACCTATGCAGAGAATATGGCCTTAACCAAGGGTAACAGAGCAACAAAAAATTATAAGCTTTGAATAATTAGGTTGTTCATTGAATAAAACTACATACGGGATTTTGAAATGACGATCAGAACAAGGAAGCCTATTTATAAATAAACAAGAGCAGCAAAAGCAAAAGGCCAAAAACCTACAAGAACTTGAGCATGAGATAAGATAGTCAAGTCTGTTTGAACAATATAGCGGTGTTTGCGTTATGAAATCCCATTGTCCTATGGTGTATGTGGAGGTGAGGTACGATGAGAGATACCATTCTTGGATAAAGACGATGCCATAGCAAGAAATTCACCTCCATTTTCCGAGTAGAAAGTGATAACTTTGGAATTAAAACGATTTTCAACTAATTTTTTTTAGAAATATGAATGTTTCAAGTACTTGAGGTTTTCTTTATAATGGATAGAACCATGTATATCTAAAATGATCAACTAAAACAAGGTAATATTTGAAACCATCAAAGGAATGAACAAGAGATGTCCACACATAAAAATAAATGATCTCAAGAGGTTTGGACAAGGAAAGAGTTTTTATTAATATAACAAGAGTTTCATAGCAGAGAAGTGATTATATTAGAAAAAGGTAAAGACGAAGTTGAAAGAACATGATTTAAAACGTCAAGAGCTGGATGGCATAAGCGTAATGCCAAGACGCTGTTGATGTTTTTATTGCAAAGAAAACTTGAATTTGAGTAGAAGAAGGAACAGAGCCAAGCCACTCATACATGCCCTCCTTACTGCGACTTTGTATGAGAAATGTCCCCATGACTAGATCCCCCACCTGAAAAGACCAAGGATCAAATGTTATTGACAAACCATTATCCTCACACGTCTCTCTTACTGATATCAAGTTTTTAGCCATACTAGGGGAATAAAGAACATGATCCAGTTTAATAGAACGTATTGGTAAAAGAAGAATTGCATAACATGTGCATGTTATCTCATCACCCAATCCATCACCAATTATCACAGCTTTATTGCCATGATACGGAGAGTGCAATGACATATTATTTAGATCTGTTGTGACATGGTGAGAAGCACCGATGTCAAGAAGCCACTAAGATGCATCAGTCAACAACTGATTTGCTGTTGTTGTAAGATGAGCACTAGGCTGCCATGGGGAGCCAGTTGACTTAACCATCGAGCCATTTGACAATGGAAAAATTGTGAACTGAGGGCATCTCTGAGCACTAAGTCCTTGCACACCACATGCTTGACACTTACCTAAATAAGGTCGAGATGTGCGAGTATTATGTTTTTGACAAGTTCCAGGGGCAGAGTTTGGACTCAAGTTGTGCGTGCATGATATAAGACTCTGGGGAGAGTCCTAGGTTGCGGAAGATGGGAATAAACACGCTGGCTTTCACGCTCTCTCGTTCTAGTTCAATGGGTGAAGGTGAATTTATAAGGGATCAAACAAGCTAGATATAATGCTCTCTTTGTAGGATCATTAGATGGAAGTGAGGATGGATAGAAGGCACCATAGATGGATCTCTGATACACCAAGCAATAGCTTCCTAAGGTGAATCCACACGCAAAGGATAGAAGTTTAAAAATTTACAAGTACCACTTGAAGAGAAGAAAAATGCAACTTTATTAATCAACAAAAAGGTCTGAGTTTTACAAGGCTACAGCAGAACCTTATATAATGTTTCTTCATCTTATGGTTGAGTTAGGTCGACAAAAATTCAAAATAAAGACTCAAAAAAACAGGACTAAAAAAACTACGAAGCGTATAAAAACACAAAACAAAAAATGTTTGAAAAATCACAATAAAATAAACTAAACTGCTGGACAACGTCTTGGCTTGAAATGCTGGCTTTTGAAGCTTTATATGTCTTAGATAAACTCAGGTTCACCTACATAAATTTTATAGATTGAAAATACCTGATTTTGGCTCGGTTTGTGCGGTTTAGGAGCTGAAGTGAATTATGCTTTTTATGGTCCGTCCAGCTTGAATCCTTTGATGATTTCTTCTTCTTCTAGTCCCTTTTGGTCTGAGTGAGACTTCTCTTCAAGCATTTCCATGTGGTTAACTTCGGAATCCTCTTCTTGCATTGTTTGCTCTCTAGTGGTCAAGTTACTTTTATCGAGTGTATCTTCTACCTCAAGAACTTTCTGTGAGTTATTCTTATTGGGTTGAGCTCTATTTCCTGTCAAGAAGACCATAGGTTGGTTGAGGATGGATCTCCTTGAGGTTCAAATGGATGAAATTTTCCAGTAACTCTTCATTGAGACCATCCGAGCTTAAGTTCACTTTTGAACTGTTTTTTGTGAAGCCTCCAAGTTCCATTTTTGTTAGTATGGTCTGGACCACGTCATTGAATCCTTCTTTAAGCCTCCTAGCATTGGCACCTGACATTGGAGCTTCATTGACTTGTGGTAGAAGATGTTGGTTTGATGGTAGGTTCGATGTCCTCATCATTCCCACCCTCTTCGGAAGGGTTTGACCTCAAAATTGGGTAATATGCATCATTAAATCTATGTGAGATATTGAACTCACCTGGAAGTTCCAACTGATATGCATTGTCATTGATCTTCTTAAAATTTTGAGTGGACCATCTCCTTTAATTGTTAGCTTTGGACTCCTCTTTTGTGAGAATCTTTCTGGTCTCGCATGTAACAAACCCAATCTCCTGTTTCAAACACCATTTCCTTGCGTCTTGTATCATCTCGCTTCTTGTGTTCTTCAGTCTTCTTCTCAAGATCGTCCGTAAATTTAGGGTGGAGCTTCTTTACAAACTCTCCCTTCTTAAAACCATCTAAGTTAACTTGCTCAGCTTGTGGAATTGGTGAAAGATCCATTGTGGTTAGTGGATTAAATCCATACACAATCTCCAAAGGAGACATCTTAGTAGCCGAGTGAGTAGCATGGTTATAAGAAAATCCAGTAAAAGGAAAAAAATCTAACCATGTTTTCAGATTACGAAAAAGAGTGACTCTTAGTAAAGTAGACAATGTACTGTTTACCACTTTTGTTTATCCATCCGTTGAGGATGACATGTTGTACATAATACCAGCTTTGTGTCAAGCTTTTTCCATAAGGTTCACCAGAAATGACTTAGGAATTTTTCATCCCGATCGGATACAATCGTCCTAGGTAATCCATGTAAGCGCACAACTTCTTTAAAGAATAAATCAGTCGTTTGGGTGGAATCATTAGTCTTGTCACATGGGATAAAGTGTGCCATCTTTGAAAATCGATCAACAACAACAAAGACAGCATCTTTGTGTCTAGTCTTTGGAAAACCTAGCACAAAATCCATAGAAATATCCACCCAAGGTGCATTATGAAAAGATAAAGGTAAATAAAAACCATGAGGATGTGATTTGGATTTAGCTTTGTGACAAGCTACACAACGAGAACAATATTTCTCCACATCTTTCTTGAGGTGAGGCCAAAATAAATGATCAACCACTACTGCCAATGTTTTATCCAAACCAGAATGACCCATAAGACCGGCACCATGTGCCTTTTTAATCAGCAACTCCCTTAAAGATCCTTGTGGAATGCACAAGCTCTTATCTCGAAATAAGAATCCATCATGTATGTAGTATGCACCAAATGCTCCTTTTCCGCTTTTCTCATAGGCATCTCCAAAGTCTGAATCATCTTTGTACACCTCCTTGATGTGATCAAAGCCTAAAACATTTGCTTTGATTGTAGAAATTAGTGCATGTCTTCTATATAATGCATCTGCCACCACATTCTCCATTCCTTTCTTTTACTTGATAACATAAGGAAACGTCTCTATAAATTCCAGCCACTTAACATGCCTTCTTTTGAGTGAAGATTGACCTCTTAGATGCGTAAGAGTCTCATGATCTGTATGTATGATGAAATCTTTGGATAAAAGATAACGATGCTTAAGTTTATCATAAAGGCCTTTCTTTCGAAGTGTTTTCAAAACAAGTTCAAGATGTTTAACATGATCAGAAAAGCATTTGCTGTAAATAAGGATATCATCACAATAAACAACAACAATTTTACTTATAAAAGCCCCTAGAACCTGGTTCATGAGGCGCATGAAGGTGTCCGGTGCATTTTTCAAGCCAAAAGGCATGACCAGCCACTCATACAGCCCTTGTTTTGTCTCGAATGCGGTTTTCCATCCATCTCCTTCACACATCCTTAGTAGATGACAACCACTTTTGAGATCTACCTTTGAAAATATGGTTGCTCTACTCAACTGATCTAGCATATAATCTAGACGTGGAATTAGATGCCTATATTTGATGGTGAGGTTGTTTATTGCTCGGAGATCCAGACACATCCTCCATGTGCCATCTTTCTTGGGTACTAAAAGTACAAGTACATCACAAGGACTAAGGCTTTCCTAGATGTATCCCTTGTCCATCAAGTCACATACTTGTTTCTCAAGCTCTTTAGTCTCTTCCGGGTTCATTCGGTAGGTTGGTTTGTTGGGAAAAGCTGAACTTGGAACAAGATCAATTTGATGTTCTATACCACAAATTGTGGGTAAACCAGGTGGTATCTCCTCTAAAAACACGTTGATATTACTCAGATTTAATGCATTTTAGTGGGTAT
>OVAV01001710.1:0-12669 GCA_900406375.1 Iberis amara
TTTTTTTTGTAGTTACTGGGGCTGACGACGCTCCTCCGGATCGGGATGTTTGATTTTATTGTGCCTTTTTCATTTTTTTGTACTTGAACTTATATCTTTTGCTGTATCTTTCTACTTTGCCTTTCGACGTTGTAGAACTTCTCGTTTAGTGGAATGGTTGTTTTCGGCTTGAAATTTGTTTGCATCTTCGCTTATTTTGTTTTTCGTATATGTCGTTTAGTGCGTATGCGAGATTGACTCGAAGGTGCGAGGTTGTGTTAACTTCGGCTTTTCCTTTGTATTCTAGGTAGTCGACGACCTTGCGAGTCTGGGCTGGGCTTCTTTCGTGGTTGGAGTACTCTAGAAAGTGCAAGTATACTACTTGGCTTTTCGTGGGCAACTGTCATTGCCTATTTTTTTTATTCCCATAGCGATCGTCTAACTAGGACGTCGCTGCGAGGCTGGGCTCGGCTTTTAAGATATATATATNTTTTTTGGGTTCGGCGAGTTTGGACTTAGTTTTGAACGTGTTTTCGAGGCTGGGCTCGGCGAGTCTAGACTCGGCTTTGTATTGTGCCATTTTCCTTGTATAAAAGTCTTGATTATATAATGAAATATAATGAGGGGTCTATTCCCTCCCTTTTTTTCTTTTTTTTTTGGTGGATGGCAAACTTGAATTTTTAAAATCAATTTATAACAAATAAAATAAGAAGAGGAAAAAAGTTTAAGAGCAAAAGGAGAAGAGACCACATAGAGAACCAAGATAGTTTTAAATATGTCAATTTTTACACATTTGTTAAATTTTTCAAGATTTTTTGGTTATTTTTCCCAATATATTTTTTTCTATATTTATGAATATATGCACAAGTGGCACATTAGTGGTGTCCTTTCTTTAGCTAGACATCGACCCTATGTGTTGGATCTAGGGTGAAGGTTCCCTTTGATTTGAGTTCGTATTTAAAACGGGTGGTTACAAGTAAGGTGAGGTGAGGTCGTCGACAGATCCGACGAGCTCACTAAGAGTAAGAAGATTAAAGGGGAAAGTTTATCTCTCTAACTTCTCTGTAGGATTCTTCTCTAAGAGTTCCCGACCCTTTGCCTGTGGATCCTTATCCTCCTTTTATAGTGCCTCTTCGTCATCATTCGGCTACGCGGAGCAGGTGAGCGTACAACTTCTAGACCGGCGAGTTGGTCGATAGGTCACTATTCAGTCGGGCTACAGGGACTAGACCCATTGTTCCTCCGGCGCCTTCGTTCACTTCATCTTCCTCCGAATGGGCTTCTGATATGGTCCCCAACCCATTGTGCCTGGGCGCAGCCCATATCCTACACTCCCCCAAGTATTGCGCGTTAGCAGATGAGGCTGGAGGAACAAGTGTCTCAACAATATCCTGCATTTTCTTCCCAGTTAAGCCATTCACCCTGAATATTGTGGGCCAAAGAAGAATCAAAAACTCTCACTAAATACACTTAATCATTTACAGCAAAATCACAAGTGAAATTATCCACTAACTGTTGGTGTCAAAACCTCCTCAGTAGGATTTTGCCTTAGTTAGTATCATCCCCCAAGAAGTCGGCTCAGTACGTGTTAGGCGCAAAATGTTTAACCGGATGAGCTACCTACCTAAGTATGATAGAAGGGCAGTTGAACACTCAGGACGCAATTGGACTAAGAAGGATATAAGCACAGGCCGAGCAAGTCATGACCGGGTCCAGGCGGTTCCGAGTTTGAAGGGATTCACCGAGATAGTAGGGGCAACTAACCGAGAAGATCGGAACAACCCTAGCTAACTTGAGAGGACTATAAAAGCAAGAAACATAAGAAGGAGAAGGATCTTTTGGCCAATGTTCTGAATCTATTCGCAAAATTACTTGTATTCAAATCATAAGTGTATTCGATATCATTAAGATCAATAAAATCCATATCTTTACATCAATTTGTGTTGCGCTTTTTCCTTATTTAACAAGAATTATCGAACTCCTCATTGAGATCAAACCAAAAAAATTATCTTGTGAATTTAAGCGTCCACACTGACTAAACCGTAGGAGTAGAAAACCAACAAAGAAAGTATTAAATCCTAGCAGTTGTTTCAGAGTTTTGTTCAGAAATTCATACATAAGCCATAAAAAAACGAAGTTGAATAAGAGGAAGGATCTTACTTGGATCTCAATTTCCATTTATGGACCACCATATGGACTTTTAGCTTTCAATTGGAAGAAGATATGAATTCACTCTTCTGTAAGATGAAATCAATAGTAGGTGTTTGAGAACCGATTGAGGGAAAAAGAAAGGAAAACCTAACGCTCAAAATAAAAATCTACACAAGTGAGCTTCCACCTTAATATGCATGGCTCACCTAATTCACATGGAATTCAAACATTGTATGCCCAACTTTTTCTGATAATTCTAACAGAAAGTGTATTGAATTTTACGAATTCAACACCGATGGTGGGTTTGGATATCAAGCAAAACTTCTTCTTTTTTGGTGGATCTCGTCAACATGTTTGGTTTACCAACACTTGAAGCACCAACCAACATGATGGAGAGAACAACACGCGATTTCCATACTGAAAAATCTAAGCCATAAGTCGGAAAATTTTCTTAACAGCGGCGCCAATTAATTAGGTTGCCACTCTTTCTTCTTCATGAATCCATGGGTGTCCGTTTTAGCGTCAGATTTTATGTGAAACGACGGGACGAGATGGTGGAAACTAACTCCGTGACTCGAAAACTGGTGCTTCAATAATAAGAAGATTAACCAAAGAAGTTAAAAGAAACTTTTTGAGATGAACTTTAAGTGACTAAAAAGAGAAGATGAAACGTTGAAAGTTAAAACGGAAGCAAAATAATCTATTAAAGTTATGAGTACACGTGTCATCCTCTGAAATGATGACGTGTCAAGCAACCAGAAAGGGTTAGCAAGTTTCATATATGCTAGAGGTGCGCGGATAGTTCTTAGAATTTTTATGATATTATATACAGTTGAGTTATATTTCAATTAACCTTGTGTTTGGAAGTTTAAGATAATAATTTATAATTCTATATAATATATTTTTAAGAAGTAGAATCTTTACAAAATTTTAAGAATATCTTGAAAATATGAAAAACATTAATTATTTTAATACTACAATTAACATTGATAAATTAAATTCTATATAATATATTTTTTGCCATTTAAGTTGTATGCTTAATTATTATTATTATTTTTATTTTTTTCTTTTTATACTTATTTTTTAAAAAATTTTAATAAGTTTTATATTTTTTTTGAGAACCGCAAATATACTCTTGAATGTTTTTGTTTTAGTTACTTATTATAGTCATGACAAAATAAATAAATATAGGTGCTTATTATGGTCTTTATACCATTTTAAAATTAAATAATTTACATTTTATATTTTATTGTTATAAATTAAATATTTATGATGTTGCGTAAGCATACACAATGATTTTTTTGTGGATGGTCAAGATGATTTTTCTCAATTCGCGACTAGTTGTTTTCTTTTCTGAATAATTGAGAAATAGACCATGGTTTAGCTGTTACCAATGAAAAATGCTCAAACTGGAGGTTATAATCTTTCCACACTCAATCGATGAGTTTTTCTTATGGAATCTTGATCAACTAACAGTAGATTACTGCATTGACAGAGGTGATTTGCTAAAAGCTTCTTTCTTCTCTTCCAACAATGTTAAACCATGAAACTGTCCAATATAATGCCTAGGAAAATTACTTAACCTACCATGTTAACAGATTTCAAACTCTTTCTGCTTAGTTTTACCACTATGGAAAAGATCTTCTCCAATCTATAGGCAAAAGAAGACGGACTAAAATAACAAAATCATTATTTTTCTTTTCTTCTGCAATCTTCACATTAAGACAAGAACGAAACTTGTTAAGAAGAGTAATAGATAACTTCTTACATGATGTCCTAGCGGTAAGCTGTGGATTCCAAGTTAGCATAGAGAAGATAGTCACCATATATACCAGCAGAGCATCGGAACGTCTTACAGAATATGACCACCAGGGCCGTTGGTATCACGCTGGACATTGGACTTGGGGACTTCAGGCTCGGGATGAAGCGTTACTCAACATCAAACGACAATTACAAAGACCTCAGGACTACATGAAAACGCAGGCTGATAAACATAGAAGAGCGCTTGAATTCAAGGTTGGCGATATGGTTTTCTTGAAGCTCCAACCTTACAGAAAACAATCGGTAGCAACTCGTACCTGTCAGAAGCTTTTGGCCAACTATTTTGGTCCATTTGAGGTGTTAGAACGAGTGGGAAAAGCAGCTTACCGTTTGGACATTCGTCCCGATTCAAAGGTTCATCCGGTATTCCATGTTTCTCAACTCAAAGCAGCAGTGGGACATGCAACTACCTTTATTCACCTACCTAACATACCACGTGAACTGGCTCCTGAGGGTGTTCGTGAACCTGCGGATATCTTAGACACACGTTACAACAAGGCAGGCGAATTGGAATGGCTGATTAAGTGGACAGGTTCTCTTAAGTGTGTTGATTCATGGATGTTAGCCAAGACTTTCAAGCAAACATTTCTATCATACAAGCTTGAGGGCAAGCTTAATCTCAAAGGGGAGAGTATTAATAAGCCTTTGAAGGTTTATATCCGCAGGCCCAAAATCCCAAGTGAAGAAACTAGTGACATCAAGAGGCTGGAACACGTGACAGCAAGGGAAAATGGTGCAAATGTCTATTAATAGAGAAGAAGACAAGAGGAAAGGCATGTTTTATCTCCGATTTTTTGGCAGTGTCACGAACACTGTTACCATAGTCGTTATGAGACAAATGGGATGAGAGAGAGAGAACTTCTTTTGGTTTTTGAGCATTTTAGTTTGTCTATTTCTGGATATCTTTTGGGGATTGAAACTTTGTCTTCTTCATTAAACATTTTAAAAGTTCATCTCTTTCTTTCAAATCTGTTAAGCTTTCATTGTTCATCTTCTTTACACATACTGTTACATTGAGAGAGTGATTTGAAAGCTTAACACTTTAAATAGTGACCATCTCCTCCAACGACATCTCTGGCCATATCCCTATCCAGGTCGGCGACCTCCTTCACCTACGTACACTTGATTTTAGTTACCTTAACGACCTCACTGTAAACATCACACGTAGCATCTGATTTAAGATTCTCACCGTTTCGAAGTCCGACTCTTACAGAAACTCTTACCTTCCTGGATATGCAGAGAAGTATGAAAATTCAATCAATACCAAAGTTTCAATTCACTATATATATATATATATATATATAACTAAAATTCAACAACTATTAGTATAATAATGATGATAAAGCAAAGTTCAATAATGTATGTGCAACTTCCAATTAAAGCCCGAGAAACGAACTAAGAACATACATGAGAAATCTTATTGTTTTGTCAAGTTACCTAAATCCAGTCTCAGTGATGGTAACAAACATCAAATTGAACACTAAAACCGAAATCGAACTGGAACGATTAATAAAATGAACGAGATAGAAGAATGAAGTCATACCTGAGGTGAACAAGAATTCCATGAAAGTGATGATTAGGAATCGTCTTCGCTTCAAGGTCATTAGCGATGGTTCATCTACAAACATTAGATCAATTCATTCCTTCAACCACCGAACTCGTTTTCTCGCCGTTTCGATTGAGGAGGAAATGAGGGGACATGGCCTTTTTCTTTTTCCTTCTCCTATGCGTGTGACGCTTAGGTTTCTAGTTCTTTTTGTTTAGGAGACCGTATTTGTAAAATCTTTTTTTTCGAGCATGTTGACGTGGTATCGTGAGGATTAGTTTTGGGAATCTAACGTGGCTGTATCCATATGCTTCAAAAACTTCCTTTTATATAATAGCGATTAATAAAATGAGCGAGATATAAGAATGAAGTCATACCTGAGGTAAACGATTCTCTCTCAGTTGAGAAGATCGATTATTCTAGAGATTATATCTCTCGGCTGTTGGTGTCTCGGAATATTCGTTTTATGGCGGGGGAAGCTTCATCCTCTGAAGATTCCACCGACGATTTCACATATTGATAGAAGATCCTTTCTGAAGTTTTAAGTTCTTTAATCGGGTATATCGATCACGATATCTAAAGAGTTTTATTGGGAACCTTGGTGACAACGATGGACGAACAACTATAAGTGGCTTTGAACACCTTGTCAATTGAAGATGAATCTCCGATTCGACTATCAAAGGCCACAAAGGTCAGCTCAGTGCAAAGGGTTAAGATGAGTATTATCGGATGATTGCTCAACCCAGAGAAGCTGAATATGACCAGACTTATCGAGAAAACACCGATTATATGGAGAGTTTCGGGTAGGGTATGTGGTATCGCTATCTCTAAAGCTACGTTCCAGTTTATCTTTCAAGATGAGACAGATCTAAATATGGTTCTTTCTAATGCACCATGGTCTTTTGATGATTGGATGATCACAATCGATCGATGGCGCCCCGATCAACCTGCAGACTACCTATGTTACCTAGATACATGGATGAGAATGAGTAATATTCCCATTGATGCTTTCAACACTGATACTATGAGGGAAGTAGGCGATCGTATTGGCTTCGTAAAAGAGATTGCATATAATAGTGAAGAATCACACTCAAGAGACTATGTCAGAATTCTGATCCAAATGGATGTCCGTAGGCCAGTTTACCCATCAAGAGATGTTACATTATCTTGCAGACGTATCGTAAAGTTACACTTTGCTTATGAGAAATTCAAAAAGAGATGCCAATCATGTTTTAGACTTACACATGAAAGTTCTGTTTGTCCTTTATTATCTCCAAAAAGTAATAAAGGGGACTCATCCTCTGTTGAAGACTCTCAACAACAGAACTACAAGTGCTCAACTTTGATGAATAAAGTTGATGTCGCCTCAGTCCCTCCTAGTTTCCCAGCTCTACCTTCATCGATCCCATCGGAGGAAAGGAATGCGCTTATGCAATATCTCTTTGTCACAGATCCTAATGAGCGCCAAGCTCGTTGGCAATGCGTCCAATCAAAATTCGCGAATGATGAAGTTGTATCTAATAATCCTAAGATAGTCCCAGATTTGGATAAAGGTAAAGGCTTGGTCTTCGGTTTCTCCGGAAAAAGTCATGACCTCATATCCCGTATTCTATGAAGTGGTATTGTGGTCTCTAGCAACCATAATACTCTACCTCACAATTCTGACTCTTTCCGGTTTACCTCGTTGGGTAGTTCTTCGGTTTTGGAAATAAATCATAGTGATCTCTTTTCATCCAGAACTTCAGCCCACGGTAAATCAAAGAGAAATCGACCAAACAAATGGATTCGTAGAGCAAAGAAGGAAGCTAGTAATTTGATAACTACGAATCAAGATACATATATGGTGGAACTGAAATCAACATGCAGCATTGGTTCACCTTTGCTATTGACTGATGCAGATAGAACACCGAAAAGAAAGAGAGTTGGGGAGGTTTCTGCAATTGATGAATCTCCAACTAAGAAGATTGTTTCTTCACCGAAACAAACATCTTCTTCCAACCCAAAGGCGGGAAGTGAGCAGGAGAATGCGCTCACCCTGCCTAAATCTTTATGAGTATATTGAGTTGGAGCTGTCGGGGTTTGGGGCATGACCTGACAGTTCGACAGCTATGGAATCTGCGTCGGGTGCATTTTCTGGATTTTCTATTCCTGCAGGAGACAAAAAACTCGAATTCTGTTTTGGAAAATTTAAAAGGCGGATTAGGATACGATCATCTTCTCACAGTAGATCCAATTGGACTCAGTGGTGGCCTTGCTTTGTTCTGGAAGAACACTTACGATGTCACCATTCTCTTTGCCGACAAGCGATATATTGATACTAAAGTATTGTTTGGAAGCTTTGAATTCTTTATCACATTCATCTATGGCGAACCGATTATGAATCTTCAAAATGTGCCTAGGGAGAAACTCAGAAGTATTGGTACGATCAGAATGCAACCGTGGCTAACAATAGGTGATTTTAATGATCTATTGGATAATAGCGAAAAACTTGGAGGACCATTACGTCATGATAGTTCCTTTCTTCATTTTCGAAATACGATACGTTCCTGTCAGCTAGTGGAGATAGCAAGTTCTGGAAATTTCTTTACTTTGGAAGGTTACCGAAATAATATATGGACGCAATGCTATTTGGAGAGAGGTTTCGGTAACAATTGCTGGTTTAACTTATTCCCGAGAAGCCAAATTCAACTCTTA
This sequence comes from Iberis amara, assembly GCA_900406375.1. Lineage (NCBI taxonomy): Eukaryota > Viridiplantae > Streptophyta > Magnoliopsida > Brassicales > Brassicaceae > Iberis > Iberis amara. Next base: position 8,192 of record OVAV01001710.1, read on the forward strand.
GATCGAATAGAGTCTGATCACGGACTAGTCTTGCTAAAGTTTTCTCACGAAAATTTCATTTTGAAAGGAAAATTTAAATTCGATCGTAGATGTTTAGATTCTTCACAAACAAAAGAGATCATTAGCTCTTGGTGGAGAGTAGGAGGTGAATCTAAAGGTCTGTTTGAAAGAGTTGCACAGTGTAGGAAAGGCTTATCTCATTGGCGAAGACACAATCCTCAAAATGCAGGAAATCGTATTGAACAGTTGAGAATGGATATAGATAAAGGGACTTCAAAGGAATTCCCAGATTTTGCTATCGTTTACAATAGGGCTGGGCTTTTAGGTATTCGGTTCGGTTTCGGGTAGGAACCATTCGGTTCTGGTTCTTTTTGTTCCTAAATTCTAATACACAATGGATACTTTTCTAATATTCGGTTCGGTACCGGTTCAGTTCTTGTTGGTTCCGGGTCGGTTCGGTTCTATGTTAAAGGAACCGGAAAATACCCAAAATTTTTAGTTCTAAGTCGTTTCCGGGTATTTTAGACCTAAAATACCCAAAAAATACCCGAAAACACAAAAATTACCCAAAAAGAAACTATAATACCTGAAATAGTTTAAGACTAAATTACCAGTAAATACCCGAAAATACAAAAATTACCCAAAGAAAAATAAAAATTACCCTAAGAAAAACTAAAATAGCCAAAATATATAATACGTATATATATGTTCGGGTATTCGGTTCTATCCATCGGTTCACGGTTCAGTTCTGGTTCCTATCCGATATCCATGGTTCTTCATCTTAGGAACCATCAAGTATTTTGGGATGAACCGGAACCGTTTTTTTCGGTTCTTCGGTTCCGATTCCGGTTTTTTTGGCCCACCCCTAGTTTACAATCTGAAGAAGATGCTGAATGAAGCCTAGACCTCGGAGGAACAGTTTTGGAGACAAAGAAGTCGTGATCGATGGCTAAAAGATGGTGACCGCAATTCTCGATTTTTTCATGCAAGTGTCAAAAATCAGCGGTCTCCTAATAGAATACAGTTGTTAATTGACGAAGAAGGTAGAGAATGGTTTGAAGAAGGTTCCATAGGTCAGATAGCTACTAATTATTTTTGATCTCTCTTTCAGTCTACCAATCCGCAGATAAGTGAGGATATGATGTCAACATTTGAACCTCGTGTGACACAAGCAATGAATCGCAGGCTGATTGCGAATGTTATAGAACAGAAAGTACATCGAGCTGTTTTAGATATTTATCCAAGAAAATCCCTAGGGGCCGATGGGATGACCAGTCTTTTTATCAAAAATTCTGGCCCGTGATTAAAACCCAGTTAATACAGGAGATTAATGCGTTTTTTTATTATGGTCAGCTACCGGTTGAATGGAATTTTACTCAGGTCGTTCTTATACCAAAAGTTACATCTCCGAAACGAATGACTGAGGTAAGACCAATCAGCTTATGTTTCGTTCCCTACAAAATCCTCTCGAAGATTCTCTGTAATTGGTTAAGAACTTTTCTACCCGATATCGTTTTAGTGACTCAAGGTGCTTTTGTCGCGAAACGTTCGATAATCGATAATATTCTATTAGCTCATGAGATGATACACGGTTTACGAACAAATCCTCTTTGTAGAGATTCATTTATGGCTATCAAGACGGATATGTCGAAAGCCTATGACCGGGTGGAATGGTGCTTCTTAGAAAAGATACTAAGGACATTGGGATTCGATGATAAATGGGTGCTTTGTATAATGAAATGTGTTAGTTCGGTAACTTATTCTGTTATACTTAATGGTCAAGAACATGGTTTCATTCAACCAGAGAGAGGATTACGTCAAGGCGACCCTTTGTCACCTTTACTTTTTATCCTTTGTGCGGAATTTCTAGTTCATCGCCGACACTTAGCAGAGGATCAAGGGAGAATTTGTGGGATCAAAATTGCAGATCAAGGACCATCTACACATCATTTACTTTTTGCAGACGATAGTCTATTCATGTGTCGTGCTAACTTGGACGAATGTGATGAAATTCTATACTATCTTAAAGAGTATGGTGATGTATCAGGTCAGATGATTAACTTCCAAAAGTCATCTATAATGTTCGGAGATAGGGTTGAGGATTTACTTAAGCAAAAAATAAAGGACCGAATGGGTATACATAAGGAGGGGGGAGTAGGTGCTTACTTGGGACTTCCGAAATCCTTTAGTGGGTCAAAGGACAAGCTCCTGGCATATATAACGGAGAAGCTACAACATCGTCTTAATGGTTGGTATGCAAAACAACTATCTCTTGGTGGAAAGGAAATTTTGCTCAAATAAATCGCGATGGCATTACCTATTTATGCTATGTCGTGTTTCCAACTGCCTAAATCTATGCTTAAAAATTTAACAAGAGTGATGATGGAGTTTTGGTGGAAATCAAAAGTGGATAAGAAACCCATTTACTGGATCGCATGGGAAAAGTTATGTAAACCGAAATCAGAAGGTGGTTTAGGTTTTAAAGACATTGAGATATTTAATCAAAGCTTGTTGGCGAAACAAGCTTGGAGATTCCTGGAAAAATACTAACAGCCTTTTGACACAGGTTTATAAAGCTCGTTATTTCTCGAATTCATCTATTCTAGAATGCGGTGTTGGAACAAGACCTTCCTTTGCGTGGCGCAGTATTATTTATGGCCGAGATTTATTGAAAAAGGTTTGTTTCGGCATATAGGCGATGAAAAATATAACTATGTTTGGAGGGATAGATGGCTCCCTTTACCATCTCCTAGAGCTCCCTTTAATCTAAATGGTAGGATAAACATGATCCTTCGTGTAGCGGATCTGATATGCCCAATCACAAGATCATGGAAAGTTGATGTTCTTGACCAACTATTTTCGAGAGAAGATAAAGCTACAATCTTGAGTATAAAGCTGGCTTGTAACAGATTGGATAAAGAGGTGTGGTGGCACACTAAGAATGGGAAGTATTTAGTACAAAGTGGCTATCAATTTGCTATGGCTAATCTTAATCCTATAGCTCCTCAACAGATATATGATCAACCTTCATTGAATGTTCTTATGACTGAAATCTGGAAGCTAAAGACATTGCCGAAAATTAACATTTTCTTTGGAAGTGTTTGAATGGTGCTATTGCTATAGCCGAAAGATTACAATCTCGAACAATCTCGGTATCTTCTTTATGTTCATTGTGTGGAGCTACTGTGGAAACTGTCAATCATGTCATTTTCGATTGTGAGGGGGAGCTAAGAGAGTGTGGCGAATTGCTGGAATATAGACAACTAATTCTCATTTCTTCACACACTCTGTCTATGCAAATCTTTACAGTTGATATGCTTATCTAGAGAAAAAGATGCTCAGATTTTACAAAGCTCCCATGGCCTTGGATTGTGTGGAACATTTGGAAAGGGAGAAATGAAAAGATATTCAATGGAACTTTGTTTGATGCAGATTGGATCATTCAAAAGGCTCGAGTTGTTGTTTCGCTTGGTTTGAAGCTCGAAGTTTGAAGAGTGCCTTACCACTTACAAGTGAAGAGACAACGTCACTTGCTGGAGGACGTTGGTCAGCTCCTCCTAACGAGTTTCTCATGTGTAACATAGGTTTGAGGTGGAAACAAAATCTTGATTATATAGGTTCTTTATGGCTATTACGGAATAACAGTGGTGAAGTTCTGTTTCATGGTCGAAGCGCGTTGGATTCTGCACAATCTCGTTTTCGATCAGTGATTATTAACCTCCTTTGGGCTGTCAAATCTCTTTACTTTATGGGTAGGAGGAAAATAATATTCGCTATTGAGAATAAAGAACTCGTCACAGCTTTGACAAGTCCAGATGATTGTCCATTGTTCCAAGATGATCTTGAAGAAATTGTAGCTGCCATGGACGGTTTGAAGAGGCATCGATTGCTTACACTTCACTGGCTGCTAATAAGAGTGCGTCAGTCATAGCTCTAAGTGTGGTAAGGGACGGACGTCTCTACATCGCTAGGTCTGCTCCTCCTTGGCTTGCTGCTGATTTGTTATTGGATTTTCCATCTTAGCTCTCTGTTTCTTATTTCATCTGTTTTTTCTTGTTATGTCCTTGACTTTCATTTCTCTGTTTGATTTCGTTTGACATTAAAAAAAGGCATACCTAAGGTGAAGAAGATTCCATGAAAGTGATGATTAGGAGTCGTCTTCACTTCAAGGTCATTAGCGATGGTTCATCTACAAACATCAGATCAATTCATTCCTTCAACCATCAAACTCGTTTTCTCGCCATTTCGATTGAGGATGAAATGAGGGGACATGTCCTTTTTCTTTTTTCTTGTCCTATGTGTGTGACGCTTAGGTTTCTAGTTCTTTTTGTTTAGGAGACCGTATTTGTAAAATCTTTTTTTTCGAGCGTGTTGACGTGGCATCGTGAGGATTAGTTTTGGGAATTTGACGTGGCTGTATCCAAATGCTTCAAAAACTTTGTTTTATATATATATATATATATATATATATATATATA
>OVAV01001711.1:0-12668 GCA_900406375.1 Iberis amara
AGAGAGAGATCGATCCAGTCTTCAGGTTGTGATAGATCCAAGCTTCCATTCCATGCACTTCCTTTGCTTCTTAGAGGTTTCACAAGTTTCTTCAAAAGAGAGAGAGGGAGATCGATCCAGGCTTCAGTGGTCAGGGTGATATCGATCTGAACTTGAAATTAAACGAAGCGAGATCGATCCAGGTTGGGTGAGAACGACCTAGGATCGATCCAGAAGTTGGTGTGCTGAGATCGATCCAATTGATGTTGGATCGATNAATGCAAAAGTTCCTAAAAATCACAAACTTACTGAAATCAACTATAAATGTGATATATGCAAACCTAAAGACCTTAAAATTGATGCTAAATGACATGTAAAAACCATGAAAATTCAGAGTTATCACCTAATGTTTTGCATTGCTAGTTTGAGAGAAAACACTTTAGAATGTGAGTAACCACTTCAATCATCTAAAAAGCCTTAAAACCAAACCAAATGGATTAGATTTCTTTTCCATAAGTGAGACCGCACCTTAATGATTAATGAATGTAGGGGATTGGTGAATAAGATAATTTGAAGATACTTCGCTTTGATTGCTAAAAGTTGGTTCTTGTGATTAGTATGTAGAAGTATATTGACTATTTGTGATCCATGTATCTTTCTACTAGTCTTTAGGATGTTACATTTGAAGCATTACATTTAAGTTTTGGCTATGAGTTTCCACTTTCAAACTTCTCTTTCTTACTTGCCTTTGTTCATCGCTTGAGGACAAGCAAATGATAAGTTTGGGGGAGTTGATATCTTGGGTTTTTGATGAATTTGAACCTTGTTGTTAATTCCATTTTGAGTTTTTTAACTTGCATTTAGGCATAGATAGGTTGCATTCTGCATATCATTGCATATTCCAGGTGTTCGAGGTGTGTGGAATCGATATATTNGGGGATCAAAACCGAGAGGAATGGACCAAAAAGATGAAATGGAGCAAATGGGCCATACCGGACGGAAGAGCCGGTACACATGGCCTGATATGCCTATATCGGACGAATGACCCGATACACATGGTCTAGTACTGGCATATCGGCCATGGTACGAAATGCGAGCAACTGATACCGGATGGACAAAACTGGGTGAGAGACTGATATCAAGCAAGAAAAAGTCAACCTGAAGTTTGACCAATGGTTTTTATCCATTTCTTTTTATTGGTTAACCCATATGTTTTGGGTTAACCCAAGACCAATTAGGGACTATTGTATAAGTGTTTTAGACCTAAATCTGGAGAAAAACTTTTATTCTCTTTGAGCTTTTTGCCATTTTGGTGTAAAAACCTTTGAATCTTAGTTTTATCTTATTTGATCTTTGTTTCTTACTTATTTTCTTATCAATTTCTTGTTCTAATCATGATTGGACACATTTCTATTGTTAGATCTTGTGTTTATCAATGGTTAGTGAGTAGTTCTTTTACTAAGCAAATCAATTAGGTAGATTAGGGTGATTAGGTGGTTGATCATGATGTTTAGGGCTTAGTTATCTTAGATCTTCATTCAATACGTGTTCTTAGTGCTAGATTTGTCTTGATCATTCATTTCTAGGCCTTAGGAAGTTTATTGCCTGACAGGTGTTTGATGAAATTTCTGAACAAACTTTTGAATGCTATATGAGGCATAACCAAGACATTGTGTTAGTTAGCTTAGTGGTTTATCATATATTAAATCTTATTGCTTCTTGATTGTGTGATTATCGAAGAGATTGTTTTAGTTGCATGATTAGGAAAGGGATTAGTGCCACGAAAGTGGATTAGTCTAATTAAGAAAATCTTAGACCAATGAGTAACATTGAATTTTTGTATTCAGCATCATGAGATATCATTTGATCACCCAAGTCAATAATCTTTGCCCATTTGTTTAGGCTTTTTAATCTTGTTTTAAATCTTAAACTTTTGTTTAAGTGTGTTGACTTTTATTTTCTTTAATTAATGAATGTTAGGATGTTTGATTCAAACCAAAACCCTTTAATTACATAGACTAGACGAAATTCTCATAGGTTTCTATTGAGTTGATTACTCCCGGTTGGATACACCTAAATACTGTATTGACACATAAGTATTCTTAAATTACTTGTTAGATTAAAATTTAGCAAATTCTTGTTTATCATCGAGGAGTGAAGGAATTTTGGCTCCCCTACTAGACGAACAGTATGTTCAAGAATTTTCTGCCGTTCCAACCTAATATGGCTTGATTGAGCACAACTTGGTTAGAATAATAAATGGTTCTCAATTCGCGACAAACGTGGTTTTGTCTTCGATGTGTCACATACACTGAGTAAGAACCTAGTTGGGAGTGACATAAATTAGTATGTGGAAGAGAAAAGCATTGTCTTTCATATTTGAGATTACAATGTCCCTATCATTCCTCCAATTCCTATTACCTATATTTTGGATCGTGCCTTGTGAGGGAGGATCTGCATAGAACAGATCAAGAATAAAACAATCCCAATCCTTCTTATTCCTTCCAATGAAAACTTTTTGGATTTGTATGCATGTCTCCTCTAAAACAAAAGTGGAAGTTTTACCTTTTCACTTCGGCTGCTTTTTCGTACCTTTGACTAAATTTATCCAAGAGTTAGCCTTCACGACTGCACGTTACTGAATAAGATATGGATTCGCTTCCTCCGCATTCACATAATAAGTATTGTGGTTCCCATAAGCCATAAAAGGATTCATTGAAGGCGCAATATAGTTTGCATAAGCCATAGTAGGATTTGCATAAGCTTCCATAGGGTTTTTAGAAGCTTTAATTGGATTCAACAGAGCCTCTGATGGTGCCAATGTTGTGTTTAAAATATCCTACCAAAACTGGATGCTCAATGGTAGCAGGGACTTCAAAGATTGGGGAGATGTTATTACAGGGTTGCACGTGCACCCACTCTTTCTGGAAATTAATAAGAAATTTTAACCAAAATTCATCATATGTTCATTTAATTTATAGATATGCCCCATTTTTTGTTAATTTGTATTTGTGTCCCATAAAAATCTAGTTAGATACTCCTCTGGTTGGTCACAAGAACAATTTGACTGGACATTATCAACCTCGATAACATCTAAAGGTTGATCTAACAAAGATGATGATTTGTTCCTAATAGGGGATGGAGGTTTTTTTTTGTCATCAATCTAATTTCATTAGAGATTCAGAACAATAACCCAAAATAAGGCAGATACAAGCCCACTACGGGGTACAACATGACCCAACATGGGATAACTACTAACTCCCATTTAGAGAGTAGAGATGTCGACACAAAGTCGAAGAATAAACCCGAAACCGGGTTAGAAGAGCTCCCAAACATAGAGCTTACAACACCTCCTACCAATGTAGGAGAATTGGTAGGAGAACACCCCAAAAACAAGATTGGAAAATCCATATTAAGTAGGTGTTCTGCTCTAATTTGGTCATTGCTCCAACCCTAATGAGACTGAGATGACAACTTATTAAAAGGACATGTCTAATAAACCGAAACAACCTAATTTAAACATACAAAAAATCATTAACAAACAAGTGAAGCATAAAGGGCCACATGGCTAAAAGAGAGCCATCCAAATGTGATGACGTGAACGGACACCCAGTTGTCGCCGACAAACCCTAGCTTCCCCCATCCTTTCCTTGATCGGCTTGACCAGAATTGGCGAAGTCAAGGTTGCTGCATCAGAAGATGTCCGACATCTGAAGACTTCGATTTAAAGTAAATTTTAAAGCTTTGTAGAGACAAGGAGGAAAAACGATTTTGGAGGAGAGAGGAAAAGGCGAAGCGAATTCTAATAGGGGATGGAGGTTTACCTTTGGATTTTGAAGAAATGAACTTTTTATGTGGCATTTTCTTCATTAGGTGGGGATGGCAGGACCGGCCCTGAAATTATAGGGGCTTGAAACAAAATAAAAAAAATTGGGCTAATATTTCATGTATTTGTTATTTGGGGCCAATATTATTTTTTTATAAAAAAATTGGAGTTTATAAAATCTAAAATACTTTGTAAAATAAAATAAAAAATTGGGGGCCACAGAAAAATGTTTTACTGGGCTTGGTCCAGGGTCGGCCCTAGTCTGAAGACAACAATGAATTTGGTTTATGACGTTGTGAGAGACAACGTCGAGTTAGATTGAACGATTTTTTTTTTGCCTTTTTGAGAGATTTAAAATCGAGGAGATAATTCTTTTTTATGTGGTCCAACTTTTGATGATGATGAGTTTATAAAGGGTCGGCCAGGACCGACTCATAGGGTAAGCCACATCAGCAATTGATTATAACATTCAATTATAAGGGAAAATTTTTAAAATTAATTTATTTTGTATATATTTGTAATTATAAATTTTAAAGTCATTAAACCTTTTCATAATTCTAATATCTATGAAATTTTTTTAATAATGAACTCGGCTTCATGTCCAAAGATATTAACTAGTTTAAGTATATTTATAATAATATTATCAGTAAATTGATTTAATAAAAAAAATTTAAACGACAACTAAAAGTTTCATTGTCTCATGCTCCTCTCCCTCTTTTTTTTTCAACTTCTTCTCTTAGATCTTGTTCCAAAAAATTAGATGTAGGTGTTTTCAATAATTATTTTACTTTATATAATTGTTTAGATTATTTCTAGTTTAGTTTGTTGTTATTTAGTAATTGAATGGGTTTGCTTTACTATCAACTGAGACATCTATTGTTAAAAAACTCGATTACGTAAGCTTAATGAATGATTTTACAGGAAAGTGTTAAGAGAGCTATTTTTCACTAATAAATTTTATTTTTGTTGATTAGTCTTTTCTATATAACGTTTTGTGTAATTNCGATTTTATTATATTTGGAATTATGTTTTTTTATATTTTAGTATTTATGATTTCGAAATATATATAAGGACACACTTATAAAAATTGTGTAGGGCATCCATGAATATTGGATCGGCTTACAAGTTGTAAAAAAAAAATTACGCAAAAACACACATTAATGATATTGATAGGTCCTTCTTCAGCCAAAGATAATTTGTTCATAGAACACACTAAAAACACAGGAGAAATTCTTTTGGTTAGTTATGACTACGTTTTTTTTTGTTTTTCATTTCTTAAATAGAGAAACTAGAATCAACTGATTCTTACACCAATGAAACCAAAAACATAATGCAAAGTAAACGTGAACAACTGCTCCTAAAAGAGAGGAGTGATGCTATGTTTATTTGCAACTAGTAATAATAAAAGAAGTACGTATAAATCGATTGACTTATTAATTGTACATTTGTACTTTTGGTTTCGTTATTCTCTCGTTGGACCAACAAACTATTCACTTAAGCTATCGCATCAGACATAAATTTTAAAAAGGAGAACCTGAGCAAATTTTTAGTTATTAACCATGATGACGTTTTCTTCATCGTATCTAGACACCGTGGTATAAGTTAATGGTTTTCTCAAACTTTTGCAAGATAAGCCGCATAAATGGTGTCTTCCTTGACCGGCCTCCTTTATATCCTAAAAATTGCAACCTGAACAGTATCATGAATCGCCTAGCACTATCAGAAAACATGCAGTAACTAACAGGCAAATCCATCAATATGTCGTTTGTAATAGGTGTTTTTGACGGAAATGATCCTTCAGTCTTAGAGCGTTAGTAATGAAAATCTATCAATAATCTGTCAGTAATTACTGACGGGTTATTGACAAACAATTACCGACAAATACAAGCTGTCATTGAAATGGCCGTCAGAAATCCATATGTAATATTCCGTCAATAATCCTTCAGAAGTTATTGACTGATTGGAAGATAATTAAATAGATATTTATTATATTTATTTAATTAATTAATTGATTATTAATTAATTGATAATAAAAAAATTTAAATAAAAATCAAAGATATTCGTAAAATAAAAATTAATTTCACAAAACTAAAATACTAAAATAGCTTTAAATTTCAAAATAAAAAATCGGCTGTCCAAACCGTCGGTTAACCAAGTCCATGAATCTGAGTGTCTCGCTCGCGTTGCGCAGCCTCCAAATCATAGACCTTCTTGTTCATTTCCGCTGTCTTGTGTCCTTCCTCCTCATCTTCTTGTCTCTGTAAGGGTCCCTCGCTAGTCAGGATCCAGGTAAGCAGTAGCGAAAAAACAAAAGTAAGAAATTCTAGAATATTTAGAATTTAATATTAATATAAAACAAAATTGAAATTGAATTTTACTTACGTCAAAAACAATGTTGTACTGCGTCTGAATTAGGAGGTTACCATCTTCCGGTGTCTACTGAGTATCCCTGATCTCCTCGAGATGTTTTTTCGACGTCTCGAACACATTACGAGCAATCGGATCTTGAATTAGTTTCGTCTTCTAGTTGGTGTAAACCTCCTCAATAAGAGAATTTAGGTTCGGCCGCACACCAGTCTTACGAACTCGTTTAAATGTTCAAAATTTATTCTTTGATTGAAATATTAAATTTACTATTAAATTTATTATCATACCATCTCTGCCTTCCGAGTCACTGTAATCTTGGCACCCGAGTTTGTAGTCGAGTGTCCCTCACCGCCACGGTCGCAATAACGGTTCTTCCTGTTCGTAGCCGATATCACTTGAGTATCGGGTTTATCCCTATAACGAGGTCGTTGAAGATTGCGTCAAGGACCTCGTCAGCCTTCTTTCCTTCCTTCTTCCAAGTGGTCTTTACTGTAAACCCTGCCCGCTCTTCTTTTTGAACTTCTTCTACACTGGAGCGGTAATAGCAGGATCTCAGTTGAATTCTTGCTATATGATTAAAAAAGTTAATTTTAGTAACTATATATTTAAATTTTTTGTTAAATTCAATTATAAAAAATGTTATCTATATTTCTAACCTCGAAATGTCAAAACCAAGTTTCATGATCCTCTAGTGGCATATTCTTGAATTTTGGACACAGCTTGTTTAGAAGATCGTACATCATTCTCATAATGCACTTACTGATGCTATTATCCGTTTACCCGAACCATGTCGTCCCACCTTCTTCTGATGGATCCAGAAGCTACAATCTATCACGTCCAGGTTGCACAAAGCAATTCCTCGAGCAGCAAATGCTGCGGAAACTCTTCTGCAGCCGGTTCCTGAGACTCTGAAACCTTAGTCTCAAGACGAGATGGAGTAAGAAATGGAGAAGGCGCTGAAATCGACTCTCCAGGATGTGACATATAAACATCGTATCACTAAGATTATGGTTATGTTAAACTAATATTAGTATAAAACATATATTTCAAGGTGGTAATCCAAAAAATTTTCTACGGGGCGATTAGGGGACTATTTCAACTTTCCTTATCTTTCTTCTAGCACACAGTTACAAGGCTGGAATACGGCTAGTGTTGTCGCCATGCCTAGGTCCTCTCCGCCGCACCAGCTTGGTGATGCGTCTTCTCCACACACTGCTATTCCTTGGTCCAAAGTCGTAGACAAATCCGATCTGCGTAACTCTTCTCTCCGACCAGACTTCTCACTGGTTCCTGGCGAAGCCTCTGTAGCTTCTCACTGATGCACATCCCCTCTGGACTAACTTTTTTGTTGGTTATTTCATCGGAACTGATCCCCACATAGGCAAATTTCATGCCACTGTCAACCATGTATGGAACCGGGATGGAATATCTACGAAGATCGACGTCCAATTTATCAAAGACAACACTGTTTTACTCAAAATTGATTCTAAGGCTCTTCGTAACAGCATTACACGGAAAAAATATTGGCAAATCTCTAATATTTTTCTAGTGGTGCAGGATTGGAGTCCTTCTCGTGCTCAAGGGAAACACGATCTCACAACCATGCCTCTATGGGTGGACTTTCGGAACGTACCAGGTAGTTTGGAACGTACGAGACTACCTGTTCTCTCATGAGGGCCTCAAGTTCTTAGGAGATATAGTTGGTTAATTACAAAAACTCCATCCCTCGACGGAGAAGTGCATGAGGCTAGACATAGCTCGGGTTATGGTCGTTGTTAACCTTGAAAAGGAGCTCACCGAACAAATTCAACTTACTGGAGTGGACAAATCAATCTTGGTCTCTTATCAATGGCTCCCAATTCAATGTTCCTCCTGTCATTCTTGGGGCCACAAACCTCAAGTATGCAAAAAGAAATCTGCACTTAGCGTTGAACAACCTGTTACCAATCAACCTACCTCTCATGATCAGACTGCGCCAATCGCAGAACCTCTTTCAACACCTTCAATTCAAGTTTCTGTTGATGAAACTAACACTAATACTAATTCCATTTCTGTTGCAGGCACGGTGTCGACTATTGCCACTGGTCTAACCACTGTTCAAGCTGGTGGTGACACCCCAACAGACCCAGCCACGGTGGTATTAAATTCAATGGGTTCTACTCTCAACAATGTCTCTCTCACTAAGCCAGCATTTGAGATCAATGAAAATGGTTTCATTTCACAGCCTGGGCACTCTAAACAAGAAGCTATGGCACTTGCAACAGTCACTAAATCTCTTCCAATAGACGATACCGCACGCACCTCTACTAAGGATGTCGTTATAGTCTTTGCTTCAGCCGCCTCAGCCTCAGATTCTGCTGCATCAATTTCTTCTGATCCAACCCTAAATCAGTGGTCGACTGTTGTTCGTAATAGACGATCAACATCTCTTTCTCCATCAAAAAAAGTCCCTGCACGTACCAGTCTTTCTCCTTCCTCTTCTCCTTCATGCTTTTTTGTTCTCCTGACTTAGGAGGCTGCATCTGAGGATAAAGAAGAGGGAAAATTCTCTGATAATGACACAACACCAATTTTGGACATTGTAGCCTCGCGATATAGCACCCGGGCTAAGCCGAAGCATGCCGACTAACCACCATTTTCCCGTAAAATACTAAAACAGGGTCCCCCGAAGAAATCCCATAATGTCTCCTCGCAGAGACACTAATGATATGTCGCTATTTGCTTGAATACCTGAGGCCTTAACAAGCCTTGGAAGCATAAAATTTTCCATCATTGGCTTCGATCAACCAATCAACAATTTAGGTGCCTTCTTAAACCCGTGTGCAGTTGTCTAATTTTTCTACAATTGTGCAGGCTGCGCTTCCTGGTTGGAATGCTCTACACAATTACCCCACTCAGTGTCTTGGGCATATTTGGGTTTGCTGGAAAGATGATGTTGTTGTTACACTAATTCTTATCACATCCCATGTTATTACGGTTCTTGTTACTCTTGAATCTGGTGACATTATACTAACTTCATGTGTTTATGCTTCTAATTTTCAGGCTGATATGGAGCAATGTGGATCAATCTTCGCAATAGGCATTTTCTCTATGGCCATAGCTCGGTATCTTGGCTAACAATTGGTGATTTTAATGAAGTGTTAGCTTTATTGGATCACTTTAATCCCGGTCGCCATTCTAGACAGCTAGGCATGAATAAGTTCCCAGACTTCATTCACACCTCTGATCTCGTTGATCTTGATTACATTGGTCCCTGTTATACATGGTCCAATCATCATTAAGCTACTCCCATTTCCAAAAAAGCTAGATCGAGCTTTGATCAATGACTCTTGGACATCTTCTTACCCACGTTCTTACGTTGTGTTTGAGGTGAATGGTGTTTCTGACCATGCTTGTTGTGTCATCCATCTCTCCTCACCATCAACCGCCATTCGTAAGCCTTTTAAATTTAACAATTTCCTTATTGACAATACCTCGTTTTTGACTGTTCTCAGGTCCCACCAGCCACATCAGCACTATTTCACTTTCGCGCTTTGCGTCTGCTCCTGACAAAGCTTAAGGCCTTAAAATACCATCTTCGGCTGCTCAATTCCATGGAATATGGTGACATATCCTCTCGCACCCGTGCCGCGTTCGATCATATCCTCTCTTGCCAAGCTCAGGTGTTATCTAATCCAACGACAACAATATTGCAAATGAATCTTAAGCCTCACGGGTTTGGCATTCTATCGCACGTTCCGAAGAGCGGCTTTTCCAACAAAAATCACGCATACAGTGGCTTTGCAATGATGAAAAAAACACAGGGTTCTTCCATTGGATTGCAAAGGTTCGAGCCGCTCGTAACACTATAAAGAGGCTGGTTTTGCCTTCGGGTGACATCATCTCCGAGATACCCTCAATTAAGGATGCAGCCGTCACACACTTCAAGGATTTCTTACAATCAGTTGATGAAATCACCCCCTCCCTCACTCGGTCCTAGCCTCTCTCCTCACATACCGTTTTTCCTTACAATCTGCCTCCACACTCATTGGTCATGTCCTTGCATCCGAAATTCAAGCAACACTCTTCTCTATGCCTTCCAACAAAGCCCGGGTCTTGATAGTTATACAACATACTTTTTCAAGCTGCATGGCCCATAATTGGTGGTGACTTCGTTACAACAGTTCAATCTTTCTTCATTTATGGTTTCCTTCCTTCTGGTATCAATGCATCGCTTATCTCCCTCATTCTGAAAGGTGAATATCCTCGGACAATGAAAGATTACAGAGCTTTGATACAATTAGATATATCTAAAGCATATGATACAATTAACTGGTATTTTATAGTTAGAGCTTTGCAGGTTATGGAGTTCCCGAATCGGTTCATCCATTTGATATACCTTTGCATCTCCAGTGCGACTTTCTCTATTGTCGTGAACACGAAAACTGAAGGCTATTTTCCAAGTCACAGAGGCATTCGTCAGGGTTGTGCTCTCCCTCCCTATCTCTATCTAATTGAAAATAATGTGTTATCTAAACTTTTGAATGCAGCTGCTTCTTTGTGTTTATTTGGCTACCATCCCCGTTTTCGCCCTCTTGGACTGACTTATCTTTGTTTTGTAGATTACATTTTGATCTTTCCGATGGGACGCTTGACTCACTCACGGGTATTCTCAAAGTTATGGATGCATTAGGCAAAGAATATGGTCTCAAAGTCAACAGGGCGAAGTAATCTATTTTTATCCCTGGCTCTGCCCAACCCTCCCTCTTCCAATTCACTGACGCCTCTGGACTCTCTCGTGATCCCTTGCCAATTCGGTACTTGGGTCTTCCCTTAACGACGAAGAGTCTTACCGCGACAGATTGTGCCCCTTTACTCGATCGCATCCTGTCTCGGATTAATTTCTAGTCCCCCAAGCTTCTCTCATTGGCTGGTCGTCTTCAGCTGATCCAATATGTCCTCGTTAGTACCGTCAACTTTTGTTAATCTGCTTTCAGGATTCCAAAGCATTGCCTTCGCACAATAAATAGTCTTTGTAGCAATTTTTTGTGGCCTGGTACAACTACTAATTATAACATGTCTAAGCTAAGTTTGAATGATGTTTACAAGCCTAAAGATGAAGGTGGCTTAAACATCCGACGTCTTGAGGACTCATCCACGGTATTCGCTTTAGCACTAATCCGGGGCTTATTCTTAGACACATCATCATTATGGCGTACTTGGACTCGTCTCTATCTCATCTGTTGGGATGCCCCTATCACTTCCCGCGACTCTTGAAAGTGGCAGAAGCTCCTGAAGCTACGTCCTTTAACCATTCACTATCTACGCATTGATGTTAGGGACGGACAATCAGAGTCCTTCTGGTTCGACTTGTAGTCACCTTTCGGCCCATTACATGCCATTGCCGGTGACATTGGCATCCGTGAGCTAGCGTACCTCGCTCAAATACCGTATCGGATGCAACCGCACCCTCTGGCTGGTGCATTCGTTCCTCTCGTATCACTACTTTTCGTAGCCTTTGTGATCATATTGTAGCATTGCCTTGTCCAACTCTGCTCTCCGGCGACGATCCTCCCACCTAGTGTCACAAGGATAATTACTTCAAACCACATTTCTCCTCCACTGCAACATGGCAGTAAATACGAGACTCAACCCCCAAGCAACCTTGGTTCAATACAATTTGGTTTACTCATTCTATACCTCGTTATGCGTTTATTTCTTGGTTTGCTGTGATTGACAGGTTATGAACAGAGAGTAGGATGAAAGCATGGGGCCACTACCAACCTTGTATGCTATGTGCAGAACCTGACGAAACTAGAGACCATCTCTTCTTCGCATGCCCTTACACATTCACGCTATGGAACGATCTTGCCGCTCCAATTCTTCGCCATTGCATTTCACCAGCTTGGAACACTATGCTTAAGTCCATCTCCAGCCCCATGTACTCTCTTTTCGATCGTGCCCTCCTTAAACTTGCCTTCCAAACCACAGTTTACCATACATGGCGAGAACGAAACAATCGATGCCAAGGCCAACCACCACATTCAACCACTCACCTTTGCACTCTCATCTATCGTACCATCACAGACCGCATTGACAGCCTTCAGCATGCTTCAGAGTCTCGCTACTATCCAATGGCGTTTCGTTGGGCTTCTTTTCAAGCCTGATTCAACATCTCTCCTAGCTATTATAGTCTTTGCCAACATTCTCGCGGTGTCATTGCTGGGTATAAGGGTTTTACTCTTTATCCTAGCTCTAATTTTGTCCCACTAGGTTTTCTAGAGTCAGGTTTTAACTACGGGTGGGCACATTTCCCGTTCCATCACGTCACGTCATGTCCTGTCCCGTTCCCGTCCCATTATTCCCGTACCATAAAAANAATATATTCCCATATGAAACACCTTTTCATTTCCCGAATGGGAACGGGACGAGACGGGACGGGAACATGAATTCCCGAAGTCCCACTTGGGACAAACATACAAGATTATACAAATATATAATATAGTCATGTCTCACA
>OVAV01001713.1:2303-12663 GCA_900406375.1 Iberis amara
CGCCAAAATAACCTTGAACTATCACAAAAGCCAAATTAAACCCCAACTTTGTTTGACTAAGCCAAATTAAACCCCAACTATGTTTGACTAAGCCAAATTATTATCATTATTTTGTTGACTAAACCAAATTAGAGATGACGTCATTTCAGTTAACGGACGTACGTTAGTTTTCCGTTAACTCTAAACGACGTCGTTTTCAAATTATAACAAACGACGTTGTTTTGTCAAGAAAAATGCAAAAACAAACCCAAACTTTCAGATTTAAGCGCCATAAAAACCTCCAACTTTGTATTAGACCATTTTGGTATCAAACTTTCTAACATATGTTATTTTAATCTTAAATTATGATTGACCGACCCGAATTAGACTCCAAATTAGTCAACTGTTAATTCCTTTTAACACCGTTAAACTTAAGTTTTTTCATCTTTAACGAATGCACTAAGATCATGTTAAATGTAAGGTCTATAAGATGTACAATAGTAAAAGCTTCTTCCAACGCATATTTTGCTTCCATTGGTTTTATTGTGATGTACAATAGTAAAAGCTTCTTCGAACACATATTTTATCTTTCCTAATTCTCAGCATTCGATGATTATTAAATTGTCAGTAAACTTTCTTCAACATGAGGATTACAGTGTAAGCAAAAAAGTTTTTCAAATCGTATGAAGATACTTGTAATTAAGAATTATCAAAAGATACACTTATCTATCGATTGATTCGGTATGACATGTGTCCATTGGCCACACGAGACTAAATAATGTTACAAGTCAGAAGAATTGTTAGAGTCTAATTCGGCTCGGTCAATCATAGTTTAGGATTAAAATGGCATATGTTAGAAAGTTTGAGATTAAAATGGCCTTATAAAAAATTAGAGGTTTTTATGGTTTAAATTTGAAAGATTGGGTTTTTTTTTGTATTTTTCTTGACAAAACGATGTCGTTTGTTCTAATTTGAACGACGTCGTTTAGGGTTAACGGAAAACTAACCTACGTCCCTTAACTGAGATAACGTCATCTCTAATTTGGTTTTGTCAACAAAATAATGATATTAATTTGGCTTAATCAAATATAGTTGGGGGTTTAATTTGGCTTTCGTGATAATTCAAAATTATTTTGGCGTTTAACTTCACGAAATGGCAATTTTCCCAATTATTAATGTTTCACAATATATTTGTGGGAAAATAAAAATTTTAAATAAAAGGTGCCATCACCTTCCGTCTTCCTAAAATAAGATTCTTACATCAAATCTCAAATCTTTCCCCCTATTTTTATATGTGACTGTTGGTCTTCTCTCTTTTAACATATTTTGCTTCATGAGAAAAAAGAAATTATTCTTAATGTCTTTTAAGTAAAATAAATTAAGAAAAATAACGGGAAATATTTTTTAATAAGCTTGAAAGAGAGAAGAAGAAGGCTATCTTGATAAGAGAAGAATTCTAGAGAGAGAGAGAGACAGAGACAGAGAGAGTGGATGTCTTATAGAATGAACAAAACATCCTCTGTTTCTCTTGTCCTTGTCTCTTTTTCCAGATCTTAAAGCTTTTTCCACATTTTATCATCTGGGTCCTCTCCAATTCGGTGAATTTCCTTTTCCACAAGTTTGATTCTTTTCTTTCAAATCTAACGTGTTGCCAATTTTGCCGTTTTTTCATCCCATTAATTTTCTGTTTCATTCCTTTCTAGCTCTTCTTTTATTGGATGCTTTGTTGATCCACTGTCAGATTTGAAGATACTCAATCCCGATTTGATCGGGACCTTGGATTTGGATTTTGTTTCAGACAAAAAAGTAGATTCCTATGTTTCAATTCTCAATCATATGTGTCTCAATCTCTTTAGATTAACCGATTAGATGAAGCTGGATTTAAAATTTGAACAACTCTTCATAAATCTCAGAGCTTAAGCTCTTTCATAGTTGAATCTTTCCGTGTTTCTAAGATCGGACTGATGTATTGCAGGAGCAAAAGATGGAATCTGTGTCGGATCTGGGCAAGCTCTTCATTGGTGGGATTTCATGGGACACAGACGAAGAACGACTACGAGAGTATTTTAGCAAGTTTGGAGATTTGGTTGAAGCTGTGATCATGAGAGATCGTACTACAGGACGTGCCCGTGGCTTTGGATTCATCGTCTTTGCAGATTCCTCTGTTGCAGAGAGAGTGATCATGGAGAAACACATCATTGATGGTCGCACAGTTAGTAATCTTGATAAACCTTCATCAAAAGATCCTTCATTTGTAGAGTCTTGAGCAATTTATTAATCCAAAGTTTAAATCTTTGTCAAATTATGCACTCTTAGATGTTTATTAGCTTCTGTGGTTTGCTTCTACTGTTGTAGCTTATGAGAAAGTGTTGTGCAGGTCGAGGCGAAGAAAGCTGTACCAAGGGATGATCAGCAAGTGCTGAAACGACATGCTAGTCCAATGCACCTAATCTCACCTAGTCATGGTGCTAATGGTGGCAACGGGCGGACGAAGAAGATCTTTGTTGGAGGTTTACCGTCTAGTATTACCGAGGCTGAGTTTAAGAACTACTTTGATCAGTTTGGTACAATTGCTGATGTTGTTGTAATGTATGATCATAATACACAAAGGCCAAGAGGCTTTGGCTTCATTACTTATGACTCTGAAGAGTCTGTTGATATGGTTCTTCACAAGAACTTCCACGAACTTAGTGGCAAAATGGTCGAGGTTAAAAGAGCGGTGCCAAAGGAGCCTTCTGCCGCGACTCCTTCTAACCGAAGCCCGCTTCTTGGGTATGGTATTAGGCCATCTGCTAATAGCTACTTCAATAGTTTTACTCCGGGTTATAGTAATAATAATAATCTAGGATCTGTTGGCCGGTTTAGTCCTATTGGTAGTGGAAGAAATGCTTTCTCTAGCTTTGGTCTCGGTTTGAATCAAGAACTGAGTTTGAATGGAAACACTATTGGGTATAGTCGGATTCCGGCTAACCAATACTTCAACAATGCTTCACCAAACCGTTACAATTCTCCAATCGGGTTCAATAGAGGCGACTCTGCTTACAATCCGAACAATAGAGACTTGTGGGGAAACAGAACCGACTCTTCTGGTCCCGGGTGGAACTTAGGAGTAGCTGTTGGTAACAACCGGGGAAACTGGGGACTTTCTTCTGTGGCTAGCGATACTAATGGCTATGGAAGAAACTTTGGGACGGGTACTGGCTTATCATTCTCAAACGGTTTCGATGGCTCAGTAGGGGAATTGTACAGAGGTAGCTCGGTTTTTAGCGATTCAACCTGGCAACAGTCGATACCTCGACAATCATCTAATGAGTTAGACGGCATGTCTCACTCTTATGGCTTTGGTATTGACAATGTAGGCTCAGAACCATCTGCTAATCCATCTGAAAGTTACACCGGAAGCTACATTGTCGGAAATAGAGGTACACACAAGACTTTTAGCTTTGTTTTTGAATTCCAGTTTGGGTATAATTTGGATTTTGATTTAACATTTTCAGGTATTGAAGCATAGAAAAACGTTACGAGAAAAGTGAGAATTGTAGATCAAGAACAGAAGTTGTTATTTGATATCATCAAAAGTAAAAGATTATGACAGTGAGTTTCTTATTTTAAATTCTTACATAAAGATAAGATCAGATTGGTAGCTACAAAAGATACAACATGGTTTCAGCGTTTGTCTCCATAGCAATAACCAGAGAGATCGTCGATTCTCGATCTCTATTCTAAGATTCTTGATGTTGTGTGCTCTGTTTGTAATTCTAATTGTTAATTTTTTTTTTTTATATAGATTTAAACTTTCGATTCGAATTGTTCATGAGAACTTTTGATTTCTTCTTTAGCGTGAGAGAAAACATTGTGTAAAAGCTTCGAGATGATTATTTTCTTTAGAAATTGATAATTCACTTTTGGTTTTCTTTAGCTTCTGTTATGACTTATTGGTAGAGTTTGTGATTTGGTTCATGACTTTTCAAGGTAGGTGTATATTATTCCCTCCGTATCAATTTGATTGATGTTTTAGATATTTTTTTGTATCAAAATGATTGATTTTTTCAGTTTTCCATATATATTTGATTAATTAGTTACAAAGTTTCATAAATATTAAATGAAAATATTTGAATTCCTTGATTTCTATTGGTTAATTTACATAGAAAAGTGTATAATTTATGAAATCAAAATATTTTAATGATCAAAATTAATTATTTTTTTAATATGTGTGAAATTTTTAAAACATCAAACAAATTAATACGGAGGGATTATATACCTTCCAATACGATTAGAAAATAACAGAAAAAGACATTAAGGTCCTTTCGGCTCAACCAGGATAACGTGGGTCCAATTAGTGACAATCACAAAAGCCACCTTTACACAAATAATTAACCGATCTTAAGATCGTGATCAAGAGAAACACTTGTTTTACATTATGAGATCACATCATTAAAAAATTTAGAATAAAAAATAGTTTTAACAACATGGTTAAAAATATAGTTTTATACTCACTCTGTTTCATTTTGATGGTCTTTTTAGAATTTAATTTTTGTTTCATTTTAAATATGTTTTTAATTTATATTTTAGCTCATTAATTATGAAAAGGGTAAAACAATTCATTTACATGGTTTTTTAAAATTGTGTGAAACAATTTTAAAAAACGATTATATCGAAACGCATAGAGTATTTTTTTACCATAATTCAATTTCATAATTATGTTTTTTTATATTATAGTGATTGATTATGATACGAACTTGTCGATTTAAATATGATATAAAAAATACATGTCTATTATAAATAACTAGGAAATGAAGCAGTTTTACCGGGCCAAGTATGAAAGAAGTTTTTTTATGAATTAGAAAAATATGTATTTTTCAAGAAGCGTCACAAGTGTAGATTCATATTGAAGAAGAAAATGAAGATGAAGACATTCAATATATAGTTCAACATATGAATAAGAAGATGAAGTCACAATACTAGGGGTTGGAGTAGAACCGCCACTGGTCTAAGCCTCACTTTTGTTTAATACAAAGTCTTCTTCGTCTTCATATTCTTCTTCAATCTGAATATGTGATTGTGACGCTTCTGGAGAAATACATATCTTCTCCAACTCAGAAAAAGCTTATCTCATATTTGGATGATTCTTTTCTTTTAATCTCAAACACTTTGTCCCCATATTTGTCACTGCCATTACTTGTTTTGGTTTGCAATCATCTCTTATTTGCAATGTTTTTAAACCCGGACCGGACTGGGGGTCGAACCGGGTTGAACAATGAACCGAAGGTTTATCAGGGTTGGTTCAACCCCGGTTCAATATTATTTTTCTTTACAAAATATTTTCTTTAACAATTTTTTCTATATGTATAATGTATGAAAATATAATTTATCATTTTATGCTTATTTTGTGACATATATTAGGTAAGTGTAGAAATTTATAATACGTTAAAAGTTTATATTTTTGTAAGTGTATAACTTATGAAAATACAATTTAACATTTCATGCTTCTTTTGTGACATATATTATGTTTTTTTTACTATTGTTAATTTATGATGTAGATTATTTTATTATTTGTATTGATTAAATTTGCAAAACTTTATTTATTGCTAATTATATATATATATATATATATAAATCTAAATTTTTAATAATATAATCAAACCCGATCGAACCTGGTCGGACCACATTGACCCATCATCCAAAAAAATTTCGGTCCAGTTTTCAAAACATTGCTTATTTGAGCATCCATAACTTCAAAAAAATCTCTGCTCTTTCATGGTATCTTTGAAATGCACTGCCAAACTTTTTATTTTTCGAGTGTTTTGTAAGACTATCGCATGCTTTTCTCCGGTAATAAGTTCATCTAGAACAACTCCAAAACTATAAACGTCACTCATCTCAGTATATTGGCTGGATTGGTAATACTTTGGATCTACAAATGCAACAATACCTAAAATAATCGTTGTTCAATGAGTTTGATCTATAGTTACAAATCTTGATGTTCCGAAATCAGACATTTTGGCTCATTACTTCTCATCTAGTAATATGTTTGGTGATTTGATGTCTAATTTTCTTATGGTTTATTTATATTTTGTTTTTGTTAACAAAGGTGATAACAAACAAATTATTAAACTACAAATGCTTTGTATTTTACATGTCAGATTGAAGATATATATAAATACATCGAAGAATAATTAAAAATATTTTTTATAACATATGTTAAATATAACTAATAAAAAATTTTAGTTTCATTTACTTATTTTTACTTATTTTCAAAATAAATTAAATTAATACATATGTTATACAACTAATAATTAAATTAATCCATATATTTGGACGGATGCATAGGTCAATATATGTTGTTTTCTTAAGATTTCTTTTTGCATGTGTGTACAAGCAACCTTTGAGCTATGTAGATCATCCACTTTTGTTAGATCTTTGTCATCATGTCATTATAACGTGTTGATTTTTCAAAATGTACATGAAAATGAAAGTGAAAACAAAACATATTGTTCAGATGGCGAGACTTGTGTCAATACTCCGGGAAGTTATCAATGTGTGGGTGATAAGACTAAAACAATAATGTTAGGTAAATCTTTGAGTTCTTCTCAAAGGATTATGTCGAAAAATTTGATAAAAAATATAATGACAAAATATTTTTATATGGTGTGCAGGGGTGAGTGCTGGTTTTAGGGTCTTAGTCTTGGCTTGTGGAGTATGATTGTAGAGGAAGTTTCTAAAAAAGAGAAAGGTGGAAAAGAGTAAGAAGAAGTTATTAAAACGTATTGAAGGACTATTGTTACACAAAGGATTAAACACAAGAGAAGACAATGTAAAAAAACGAGAATCTTTAGCTCGAGAGAGTTAGAGAAAACCACCAAAAACTTCAGCAAAAAAGTTCTTAGACATAGAGGTCAAGGTGCTATCTACAAAGGTATGCTCGTAAATGGTAGAACAGTTGCGGACAAAAAATCCAAAGTTATAGATGAAGAAAATGTACAAGAGTTCATCAATGAAGTTGTAATTCTCTTCTAAATAAATCATAGTCATGTCATCAAACTCTTGGGGTGTTGCCTCGAGATAAAAGTTTCTATTTTGGTTTATGAGTATATTATCAACGGAAACCTTTTCCAACATACCCATGAAGAATTTGATGACTACACTATGATTTGGGAAATGCGTCTACGCATTGCTTTTGATATAACATGAGCTCTTTCTTATCTTCATACTTATGCTTGTTCTCCAATTTATTATAGAGACATCACAACAGAAAACATATTACTAGACAAGAAGTACCGAATCAAGGTGTCTGATTTGGAACATCAAGATCAAACTCATTGTACAATAATTATTTCATGTACTGTTGGATATGAAGATCCAGAGAATTACCAGTCTATTACATGGATGTTTTTTGCTATAATTATTTGTTTACAAAAAATACTTATAAAATTGGAAGATATGATAGATTCATATTGAATTCAATCATAAATGATATACAAACTTATATTTTAACTTTCAGTCGTCACTTCATATTATGCACTATTACTTTTGCATATTTAGTTTATTGGATTAAGTTACAACAAAATAATTAAATATTAATATTAAACTTTAATTTTAAATAAAAATTTAGAAATGAAATATTACAATTGTTAAATGTCAAGTTTAAACTATCATGATTTTTCATGCTACCATTTTAATTCACATGTTAATATAAATTGAATCAAAAAAATTTAACAAAACAATAAAAATGAAGATGTGATTTTTTTTTACTTAAATGAAGATGTGATATGTAATATATTATTAGTGGTCTATAATAATTCAATTAAATATTTTGTAAGTTGTAGGGTAGTGTGCAAGGAGATGGAAAAATTTTCAAACGATTAATATGTTCTATATAATATTTTGTATATGGCATAATGAAAAATATTTTACAGGAAATAAAAATGTATTGATAGGTTGAAACATGCAACATATAATATGCATTCAAAATCTATGTATGTGTTGTGTATATTCTTTTTGGACAAGGTCAAATAATACAAGGCTCTACATAACTTTTAGATATTTGAAATTTTAGAGATTTATTTGATTAACACAATATTTTATTGGTCTTAATTCACTATCAATATAACTTAGAAAGAGATCATATATGTTATATAATGTTGTCAATAAAATGAAACTGAAATATGTTCTTTAAAATGTATTACTTGTTATATAATAAAATTATAAACAATTCTGAATATTTTTATTGATGATTTTAGCATTGTTCATCATCCATCGACAATTTATTTTTGCAAAATATAGTACTAATATTAACAAAAAAATACTAAGGAAATATTAAAATTTTACAGTAATTTTTAATACATGTCTTCTATTATAATTGTTGATTAATAGATTGTAAACAATTAAATATAAATAAAACATATAACAAAATTAAAAAATTAAATGTATAACCATACAAGAAAACATATTAAATTAATGAAAAAATAGAAAGGATAATTTATAGTTACTGATAACATTGCATATCCATTTTAATGTTATTCTTACCCTAAAGTTTATTAGTGTGTTTAGCCTTTTAGTATTATCTTCTCTATAAAGGTGTGAACTTGTAGTTCTATTATTTTCTTTGTTAAGTTTCGAGTTATGATCTTGTTTCTTTAGAATGATAACTATTATATGGTACTATTTATATTTGAGAAATGTAAAATTAAATACATCATGACGCTTCAATCAACAAAAAAATGTTAATGTCCATAAGATTCTTTTATAGTGATCAAAAGTTTCAAACGAGTAGTTACGAATTTTCATACCAAAATTGCAAATTTTCACATTAAAATTTATAATGGTTCAACCTCAAAAGTTGCAATTGTTCATATCAAAAATTTGAAATATTCAATCCCAAAAGTTGCAACCCTAAAATAATTATTTTTATAGCTGTCAAAAGTTGTAAGTAAATAGTTGCAAATTTTCAAACTAATAATTGTAATGATCTGAATTCAAAAGTTACAACTACTCACATCCAAAAGTTTTAATGTTTCAATCTAAAAGTTGCAACCATAAGATAGAATTCTTGTATAGTGGCCAAAAGTTGTAAGTGAATAGTTGTAATTTTTAACAAAAAATTCCAAATATTTGCACTAAAAATTACAATGGTTAAAACTCAAAAATTACAACTGTTTACATCCAAAAGTTATAATGTTTCAATAAAAAATTACAACCATAAGATAAAATTATTTTATAATGGCCAAAAGTGGTGGCCAAAAATTGTAACCAAAAGTTGCAAGTGATAAATTGCAACAAAAATTTGAAAGTAAATTATAATTCTCAACAAAAAATTGTAAATTTTTACACTAAAAATTACAGTTGTTCAAAATAAAAACTTGTAAGCGTTTTCGCTCAAAGTGGTAATATTTAAATTTCAAAAGATGTAACCATAAAATAAAATAATTGCAAATTTTGACAGCAAAAATTGTAAATTTTCACACTATAGATTACAATGGTTTAAACTCAAAAGTTATAATTATTCACATCTAATAGTTGTAATATTTTAATCCCAAAAAGTTACAACCATAAAGTAAAATACATCTTTCCTTTTTTTAGGATTACTATTATTAGTAGATATGTGTTAACTTTTTCTCTTTAGCCTAGATTATTTATAATGCACATTTTTTCCTTTCTATCGTATTTAAATCAACAAGAATCATATATATAATTAGAGAGATTTTTCTCTTACTAATGTGTCTACATCATCATAAAACAATACATGATTTCATCGACTTAAACATTATCATATATAATTTTTTAGCTAAGAAATTTTGAACAATAAAATTGACATGGTAAACATAATTTTTAAGAACAAAGATAAAATGAACTAGTGGTTGTGTCATCTATGTTGTCTTGCTACCATACCAGGAATCGATCATGGCTTCTCAAATGCGAGTGTATTTTCTTCTATTTATGCAGTTTGGATTATTAGGACCGTCTGTTGTGGTCCAAAAATTAATGTGACAAAAAATCATATTTTTTAAGAACTTATAGTTTTATATAAACTATATGATGTTCATTCGATATAAAATAATAATGAAAATATATTAATAAATGAAAAGATAGTACTATTGAAAAAATAAGAAAGCTATTAAGTTGAGAATTTAGAGAGAGAGCAATGATACAAAATTTTTATGGAATTCTTGTAAAATATGAGAGAGAGCAAAAATATTAGGCATATTTTTTCTGATTTTTTAATAAGTACAATGGACGTAAGAATTAAGAAGTTCAAATCACATTTAATTTTAGAAGTATGTAAAAATTTTCAAAAACTTCTAAATTCCTTAATTTTCCCACTAGTAATGGTCAAAATATATAATAAAAACAATATATATATATATATATATATATATATATA
>OVAV01001714.1:0-12662 GCA_900406375.1 Iberis amara
CTGATATATTATTGATATATACTACATATGTTGATATAACCACTTGTAAATTATTAAATTACCACATTTCTTTTTTCAAACATTCCTCTTGCATCAAGTAATCTAAAAATAGACTAAATTCTCTTTATATTCAGAATCGGCATATGACTAGTTTATCTTTTTAATGTTTCCATGTAGCAAACAAGTATATATATACTTTTTAGTTGTAGGTTATAGGATTCTTTACAAAAAAGCATTGGTCTCATCTCTCATGCAAACCACCAGTTTTTGGGTTCAGTTAATTGGAAAGTGTTCCTTAGATTCTTTATTTCTTTTTGGTTTAAATGATTCACTACGTCTCTTTTTCTACTTTTTTTTAGAGTGAAATGATGATTCTAGTCTCTCTCCAATGTACATCTCTAGTAAATATCAAGTTAAAAAAATAAAGATGGGTTTTCTTTTTCTTTAAGAAAGATGATTAAATAGTGAAACTAAAATTACTCTATCGTGGCTTTCGATATCATAATAAGTATATGTTCACATACATATATAGAGAAAATATGTGTAATAGCATAGAGTTATGAATTAGGTCATATATCAAACTACTTCGGAAAAAAAAATTGATTCGGAATTGTTTTTTACAAAAAATTTATCACTGAGTCTCGAATGAATAATACATATTTTTCTATGTTAAGGTTGTAAGATCTATTTTGGGGTCACACATGTATATAATAAAGTGTTAAGGTCACTATTTAATAAGTTAAATATTAGGTGGTTACTTTTGTAATAAAGTAAAGACTTGAGGCATAAGTAAGTGTTATGGAATAATTAATTGTGAATACTTTTGGAAATTTCTAGTTTGATGAGGAGTCCAACTAGAAATTGTTTCTATGTAAATAAAGGGTTATGGTCTCCAAATCAATCATAACTGAAAATATATAAACTCTCTGCATCCCATCACCAGAGATCTAAAGTCACATAGGGTTTACTTTGAAAGATCAATTCCCTAATTTAAAAACAAAAAGCATGGATTCATCAGGTACGTTTCCGCTTATGTTCTTGTATCATCAGAAACTGATATGATTTATTTTTATGAATTTATGAAATTCCAACGAAGGTTTACATCTTTTTATATAAATAAACTACCATTTAAGGAGACAAATTTTCTTTATCTTCTCTAAAATTATAAGCATATTTTTTATATTTTAGTCGATTAACTTAATAAACGGTAAATTTTTATTTTGATTGAATTTGAGTCGGCTTGAATTTGATGGACAAAATTGGACATATTCTTTTAAAAGATGAACCAAATTTCTTGTAGATGTGATCCAATACGTAACTAGATTTTGACATAAAGAAAATATGAAATTATAATTTTTCTACGTAAATCATTTTTATTTTAAAGCAATGTTTAGCCATGAACTCATTTTCAAAAATTGATAGTGAAATCAATAAAATCTAAATGTGTGTGGAACATCCTCTTGGTTGCATATTTTGTTGAATTAAAGTTTCTTTAGTTGAATCTTCTGATAAAGATAATATTTCAACTCCAAAGAAAAATATTACAAAAACTATTCAATTAAACTTTTCATAAAAATATAGAAAGACATCATTCTTGAGTCAATTTTCTTTACAAAATGTTAATGAAAACGTGTGAAATATGGATGTTTTCTTCGAGACTAAGCAATTACAAACACATTTGGTGATTGAAATTTCAAAAAATTTAATTTTTATATATTTGTTATATGGACCCAAAACAAGCTATAATGTCCCACAAAATATTTCTTGCTTTTTATTAAAGTTGGTTCTACAAAAACTAAAATTTCAAGTTTTTAACATCACCATAGTGCAAGATGACTCAAAAGTTTATTATACAGTATAATTATACGGTATATACCGTATTTACGTATATTACCAAAATACCCTTCAAATTTGTCAATAAATATGAGTCTCAAACAATGCAATTCTTCCCTTTTCCCCTTCTAATCTCTCTCATCCTTATATTAGAAAAAAATTATAAGCAAATTATGTTGTCCACTAAACCGGCTTTTTCCTTTTCTGAACCGGGTTTGGCTAATCAATTTTCAGGTTTCCAAACCGGGTTTACTCCGTGGGAATTGGACTACTCTGATTTCCTTTTTGTAAACCAATTGCCTCTTGAACCGGCAATTCCTAGTCCTTGTTATGGTGAATCCGACACTGATCTCGTCAAAATTAATTCCGGTTCTGATGATTTCAAAACCGGTTCTGACGAATCTTATGCCGGTTTTACTAAAACCAAACCCGGTTTCGACGATACCGACAATCCGTACGGTTTACCATGCTCAAATACAGACGAACCGGACTCGGACAACCCAAAGAATTGCACAGGTAACGTGAGTTTCGATTCGGGAGAGCAGAATCATAACCGGAATAGACTAATCAAACCGGAAATAACCGATGAGCGGAAGAGGAAGAGGATGGAATCGAACCGGGAATCAGCAAGACGGTCAAGAATGCGTAAACAAAGTCACATTGATAACTTAAGAAACCAAGTAAACCGGCTTGATCTTGAAAACCGTGAGCTTTTAAACCGGCTCCGGTTAGTTTTACACCAGCTTCAACAAGTGAATACAGACAATAACCGGCTTGTGACAGAACAAGAGATTCTCCGGTTAAGATTGTCGGAAATGAGACGGATTCTGATCATCAAACAACTTCAACAACAACAACAACAATGGCAACTTCATAATCGGAGAATGATTACAAATGAACAAAACTCTTCATTGATCATTGATCATATGATATAAACCAATAAAAATCTAAACTTTAGAACAATATACAAGAGATGAAAGAAAAGAAAGAAAAAAAATTCTTTTTGTGTATCTCTCTATCTCTCTTATGTAAATGTTAGGAAGAGAAAATGATAGTTTTTGAATTTTCTACTTTTGCAAATCTAAAGAAAAAGAAGAAAAGAGAGTTTTTTTTGGAGGCTTTATTTTTTTTTTCTTCTCTCTAGTAAGAATGATCGTTGTCGTGTTATGATAAATAAATGACTAAAAGAGTTATTAAAATTTTATATAATGATATAATAATAATCTTTATTACTTAGTGGAAATGCTTTGTGCGTATTGACATCATGCCAATTAGGGAACTTTACGTTAAAGTAATTATTTACTTTTGTTTCATTTCAAGCCATAAACCATGCACTTACACGTAAAATAATATATATAAACAATCCCAATAATCATATATATGAAACTTGCTAACCCTCTCCAGAATTGTGACACGTCGGCACATGAGAGGACGCCACGTGTCCCAAAAACGCTAACCTAACAATTTTATCGTNGCAATAAAAATTTAGATTGTAAAGCCCATATCATTTTTCATATCATTTTGATCTAACATAACTATTTAATCTAAATTACTTCCTTAGATTTTTTTAGTTTTATAAGAAAAAAAGTTTTTATAAATAAAAATTTCTTCCTTAGTTTTATAAAAAAAAAGTCTAATAAGTTGCGTGGATGAAATTAATATACTGAAATATATTATGTTTTATCAAGAAAAAACTTCGCCTTTTTATATAAAATTTTAGGATTAGACATGTGATAAATTTGTTCGTTTTCGGTTAAGATTATTCGATGTTCAAATCGCTCGAATTTTAGAAAATAGTTTTATTTGGGACTAAAGTTTATATTGGCTCGCTTTATTTAGTTTTTTGGTTATTCGACTTCTAGAAAATATATCTCATTTCGAATTAAACTTTTATTTCTATAAAATTAGAGAAAAATCTATTTGTGTTTGGACAAAAATATCATGAACTAAATAATTCTAATTAATAATATAATTTTATAATTTATTTTAATCTATTTTTAGCATATTTTAGTGTAGTTTTACATATTTAACTAAGATGTTATTATTTATAATAAAAAATAAAAATCGTTCATTTGAATAATTTTATTTTTTTCCATTTGGGTTTGATTTAAGATAAATTCATTTGATCACTCTTAGAGTCTAGAGGGACCGTTTGCATTTAACTATCACACAACCAAAGATCAAGAAATTTGAATCTGACCAGAAAGTAAAATAATAAGAATCAAGACTATGATTATATTAGATCATTCATCAACCAAATCCAAATTCAAAAAACAGAGAAAATCCTCAATTTTCCTCTTTAAAATATTCATAACATAACAAAAAAAGAAAAACAATGCATCAAAAAATAAAAATAAAAACATAACTCTTCTGTTCCTCAAGACTAGTTTCAATATCTTTTTTTTTTCAGGTTGTGTAATGGAAGTAATCACCATTGTTTCTGTTACTCTCAGCAACAGGGCTACTCACAGAGCTACTGTTAGAGAGTGAACAAAACATAGACTTTTGCAAAACACCTGTTGGAGAAGATCCTAAAGTAGGACTATTTGTTGTACTGTTGTTTAGTACTTCACCTAATGGACCTCCTAATGTGTTTCCCCATGAGATTGGTATCCAAGTCTTGACCGGTTCGAGTGTTTCCTCGGTTTCGATCTCCCGGGATAGCCTGAGAGGCGAAAGTCTGATCTTTTCTTGACTTGTGTTGTGTGTTGAGGAAGGAGATGAAGATGATGATGAGATTGGAATTGACATTGAAAGTTGAGTCCAATCCGATTCTGGCCAAGAATTGCGATTGCGATTGTCCGAATGGTTATATTGGTTGCTACTAAAATCGAAGTAGCTCTTTGTCGAATTCGGATTGAGTAAAGAATCAGAAGATATGTGTCCGAACTCGTGTTTCTGATGAACAATGCCGGTGGGAGGATATACCGAACTTCCTAGCGGATTTCGGACTCTGTTTTTTTGCGAAAACCGGTAA
Organism: Iberis amara; assembly: GCA_900406375.1. NCBI lineage: Eukaryota > Viridiplantae > Streptophyta > Magnoliopsida > Brassicales > Brassicaceae > Iberis > Iberis amara. The sequence goes on from OVAV01001714.1 coordinate 4,811, forward strand.
GTGATGAATTCGCGAAAAAGTATCGAAATTTTAAGTATGTTTTTTTTTCACCTGTTGTTATGTAGAGGATCGGTAGAAGGATTAATGTATTGGCCTGCGAGGTTGCGGTTATTTGATGCACGGGCATTACTCGAGTTACTACCGCTAGCGACCGCGGACTGTTTCGACATAGTAGTAGTAGCGGTAGTTTGGACTTCCACAGGCTTTCTTGAACGGTGACGGCCTCTATTGATGTGTCTTTCGCAGTATTTTTGATCGGGAACAGCGTCTCTTGAGCATCGCCATTTCTTACCATCGGTTCTACGACATCTCCCTGGCTCAGGATCCATGTTACCGCCCGCGAAACCTAGATGAAATGTTCCCCATCCGACTACAAAAAGATAAGAGACAAAACACTCATTTTTACCACTACTAACAAACGAGTATAAAAGCACCAAATCTTGAGTAAACTTTAAGAGTTATCAATGTGACATTTTAATAATAATAACATTAAAGGAACACACACATAGGCAACAATCTAAGAGTACCAATATTGAAATCCATACGAGAAATGTTACGATTAATTTGCACCAAGATTACTGATGGGTAAAGTAACTGATATCGTAAAAACCGAACTGAATCGAGATATTTGGTTCCGAACCATAACTGAATTATGAGATTAACTGAATAGATAGCAATATCATTACCCGTATAACTAGAACCAAGTCCGAACCAAACCGAAATTTTAGAAACTGAACTAAACTAACAAATTGAACTTTGTCAAAAATAAATAAATTTGAATGATATATGCAAATAATACAACTACATATATTTAAAATAAAATATATTAGTTAAAAACAATTTTTTTCGTTTTTATTTGCGAATTATGTGTCAAAAATTGGATAGGAAACAAAATATCCAAATGTATACACGGACCAAAAGAAAGAATTAACGGATATCAAACCCTATAACACGAATAAACAAAACGAACCCAAACCGAACCAAACCAAACTTTAAAAATACTTGAATGAATCATGTAACTCCTACATCCAAACTATCCAAACATGAACCGAACCGAATAGCCGAATGCTCAAACCTAAGCAAGATAATATCCAAGCATAGCTACTTTGATAAAACATTCTTAACCGCAAGATTATTCATAAATGGCAACTCATTGGCAACTAGAGACAGTGTAGAACTTACAAGAGCTAGGAGGCAAAGATCCATAAGGGTAAAAAGACTTCTTTATAGAGATAAGCAAACTAGAAGGAACAGGAACATTGGCTGTGATATACTTATAGATTAAAGCCTGTTGCTCTAGCTCAGCCCATTGAGTCAATGTAAAAGGTCCTTTCACACTTGTGAAGTTCCTTTGCATGTTCATATTCATCATCATTCCACTAGAACCATATCCTCCTACATTCCACACACACAGAAAAAAAAAATTAAAACTTTTAGATTTTTACATAAAACCCATATCACTAATTCCAATTTAAACCAAAACCCATGTTATAAATTTTGACAAAAGTAAATTTTTTCTTGTTTTTCAAACCTGAGAAGCTAAGCATGTGCTCTTGTCGACAAGAGTCAGAGGAAAGAAGTGAAGTAGATCTTGTAAGAAGATTACTTTGGTCTAACGACATCGTTTTACAATAAGACTCTTTTTCTTCTTCTTCTTCTTCTTGTGATATTGTTGTTCTAGCTAACTTTGAGCTTCTTTGCAAGCAATCTTCACCATTGAATCTAGATCTATCTTGTTTAGATTCTTGAAGCTCTTTTTGACCCGATGACCCATTAGTAACCGACCCGAGAATATGAGTTCCAATATCCATAAAAAAAAAGTCTTAATAGAAGAAATAAACAAAAGAAAGAAAAAAAAAGTTAGATAATGACTTGAGAGATAGTTGCCATTTGAAAGAGCAAAGCTCAAGAGAAAGATAGAGGGAGAAGAACGAGGAAGAAATTTTATTTATTCTTTATACTATTTAGAATAAGAAAGAGATATTCTTTCAAAAAATAAAATGTAAATAAAAAACTATATCATATAATTGGGAGTAAAGAGAGAGATGAAGCATTGGGAGGAGACAAGAATGGTACTTAAAATACAATTCGGATCTCGGACATGTTAGAACATATTTATCCAAGCTTTTTTTAATCATTATGTTTTAATTAAATCTCTTATATAGTTTTGTTTTAAAGGTACAAATTTTGCCTACATTTTTTGTCCTCGTTTTTATTTGAAATCATTAGTAAAGGTACATTTTTAATAAATCCGAGTTGAAATTTAGGTTTTGTAATAAATGGTCTGAAATTTCTTTATCTAAGTATTAGAACACAAGATAATATAACCAAATAACCAAATGATTACGGTTTAGTGATTTTTGTATTGTTGGTTTATGTCAAATTGAATTTTTTTCAATTACAAAATTCTATAATCGATCTTTAGGTTATGTTATAATATGACATAAATAGTATTAAAGGTCTCAACAGAATTGGCTAAAGGTATGGTACGGTATAGTTTAAGGAAAAAAAATTTTAGGTTTCCTGATGGGATTGAGATTTAGAGCTTATATAAGGAACTTTAAGGTTTTGTTATTTTTATCACATCTATCAAAATCCTAGAGCGCATGATATTTGCTTCGATTCGTTTATCTCTCTTTATCAATATTTTATCGCATTTTCCCAGGTTATTCAAAAATTATTTAACGTCTTAAATTTATTAGAATCAGGTAAATAAACTATTTGATGATATTAATTATTTAGAAAGTAATTAAAAACATTTTTCTTAATTTTTCCAAAATAAAAGTTTGTTTTAAATATTAGCAAATAAAAGTTTGTTTTAAATATTAGCTATTTGTCTTGTAGTATTGAATTTTTGACGTACTGGGATAGTGTTTCCCAAAATGTATTTTATTTTTTGTCTTTTATTTTAATTTTACTAAATTTTCTTTTATTGTGATTTATATTCATCGAGGGAAACTAGCTGTAACGCTGTTGAAAAATGGGAAAACTAGCTGTAACCGTTGGAGTTATTAGGTAAATTTGGAAATCCTTTTTTTGTCATAAATTTGATATAAATTTTTTTTTTCCACAAATTTGGTTATCCTTGCAAGAAAAATAATTTGTGGTCAAGAAACTTAATTTATCTAGTCGGTGAATACATATTGATATAATGCCTTTTTACCAAAATTCGAAGAAAAAAAACAAAAGTTATACTTTTAGTGATCTTTACCATATTTCTGGATATGCAATCTCAACAGGCTGTCGACCCGCGATCGCTTACACTAGTGGAACTAAGCTCTGCCGGAAACCTGCTGCCTCTGTCAAAATGCAACTGAGACAAGAGATCATCTGCTCTTAAGATGTCCATTCGCCATTAACGTCTGGCAAACAACCATACACAGACTCGGATGCACTTTTTCCGCCTTCCACAACTGGACAGCTCTAACACATTGGCTGCTCACTTCACCATCCGAGACCAAGCTACTACGGAGACTAGTGTGCCAGGCGGTTGTGTATGCGATATGGCAAGAAAGAAATGCAAGGCTACACACAAATACTTCAACTCCATAAGCTCAGGTGTTTAAGTTCATTGACAGGCTAATCAGGGACTCCATTCTTGCAAAGAGGACTCGGAAAAAATATTCTAATCTTATGCTTATCTGGCTGCAACATACTTAACGTTAGAAACGTAGAAAAGTATTGAAAATCAGTCTGCTCTGAGTTGTTTTTTAATTCTTTTTTTGGCTTCTCACAACATTATTTTGTCATCTATGTAACCACTGCAAAACATTTCTTATTAATGATATTCACATTTTAGCAACAAAAAAAATATATATACAATGTGAATCTATATACTTTAAGTGAGATTTTTTGTCTAGGAAAACAAATAATAGAATTGTCGTATTCAGATAATAAATATTGGTATTGAGTGGAGTACCAAATATTTAACAAGGTTCACGTGGTTACAATGATATTTTTGGACCATCTTGGTCTTTTCCTCGAGAATTTTGGTTATAGAGAATGGGCCATTTTTATTTTTGATCCAATCTCTTCACTCTTAATTGAGTGATCAAAACATCAATGGTGAGTAATATTTTTAATATAAGTTTATTACGAAGATTTGTGAAGCGATTTTAGTAGATTTGTGAAGTATAGTTATACATTACGGAATTGATTTAATTATCTATGTTGTTGTTGTAGTGTGCATTTATCTTTTCTATGATTTGTCAACAAAAAAACTACAAAGTTAAAGTTAAACGTCTTGAAGCGCATAGACCAAAAGAACACATGAATGATGGAAGGTGTTAACATCATGTCATTTTAGATCTTACCTAAATGTTATAACAAATTAGATGATTTATATTTTGAGATGGAAAACTGAATAAAATACTCCCTCTGTTTTTTTTAATAAGCTGTTTTGTCTAAAAGCATGCAGACTAAGATAATTTTTATTTTTTTACGTTCATTTTACTTTTCGATTACTTTTTGTCTCTACGTTTAAATAGAGACAAGTAGATGTTTGAATTTTGTTTTAACTTTTTTAATTAAAAATTTTACTTTTTGCATTGGGTTTTGAAAACAATTTATAATGTGAAACAAAGAAAAACTTTCAAAACAACTATTCCCTATGTTTCATAATATAAGATGTTTTAGAGATTTTTCTTTGTTTCCAAATATAATATATTTTCATATCTCTAGGAAAATTTTAAAGCTATTAAATACTCTATAACCAATGATATTAATACAATAGTTTTTTATTGATTAACTGAAGTGTTTTTAATGTACAAATATTTTAAATAAAAACATATTTCTTAATCTACGCGCTTTTAGTTAAAACATCTTATATAATGGAACGGATGGAATAATAAAAAGAAACAGAGGGAGTATTATAATATTGACGTAGATATAGAGTTAAGTGAATTTAATAACAATTGAAGTCTAAAACTAGCAACACCATCCAACAAGAAACGTAATAAGTTAGTTAAAGCTTTGCTTGAATCTCCTAAAAAGAAACTAACTTACAAAAAGTCACAAGTGGAACGCATGCATCGATGATGTAATTAATTATCCCTATAAATACAGTTACGTACTTGAAATTACACGTTTAGCTAGTAGATACCTAATATTCAAATTAAGTTTTATACTTTTATATTAACTCATACTATATGGTTGAAAAAATTAGGAATTTTCTAATTTCGGCAACCATATAACTATGTGAAATGGCATGCATTTTTGCAAAATAAATTACAAACAGTAAGTTAATTTACATTCTCCAAATTTCTTTTCGATCAATAGTTCTGCCCTTCTATTATTTATATCCAAAAACTCCCAAAATATTGTCTCTTCTACAATGTTATCAACATGATTTTAAAACTATAGAAAAATTATGAAGATTTTGGGTGCAAATGGTGGTCAATACAAAAAAATAGGTGGAACTAGAGGAATAAAATTAGGTAGAATCATAACTAGTGGAAAAATGGTAGTTAAAATTTTTTAGCATAAAAGTTTTCCTCTACTCTTTTGTAGAAGAACAAAAATGAGCAGAACACTCCATTTTTCCACCAAAAAAGTGAGTCTTACTTATTTTTAGCCAAAAGATAAAAATGTAACAAATGGTGTAATTTTAGAGGAATCCATCATAATCAATAATTCCACCAAAATTTGTTCCTCTAACATTACGACCATTTGCACCATTTGTTATTTTACTATAGCATCTTCAATCGCTTTTATTTGTTTTATTGTGTTATTTTTTTGTCCATATATTTTATTTTTGTTTGACGATTATCAGTGGCAGATCTAGAAAATTTGTCTGATGGGGTCAAAACAATTTTTTTTTTTTTTTCGAAAAAAATCATTTAAAACAAATTAAAAGCTGAGAAAGATATCATTATAAATCATCTTGAAACATAATCGGACAAAATTATTCACAAAATTACATATTAAAGATGTACCGCTCACTCATATCTTGAATAAACTTATCTATTTTGGTGCAAACTAATCAAAACTAAATTGGATTGGGTTCAAACCTATGATTGAATTGAGTTCAAAATTATAATTTTCTAATGTGTAAAAATTTTTTTATAACAATTCTTAAAAAAAAATTGTTGGGTTCGTTTGAACCCATAATCACCTATATACATCCGCCTCTGACGATTATAGAAGATTTTAAATGTGTATTTAGTAGTTCAAAAGATCGCCGAACAATATTTTTCCATCTTTTATCTTCACTTATACAATATTATAAATATATGTTTTTTATAAATCACTTATCTTTAAAGCGTTTAACGTAAATACACCTAACTTTACAATTCTCTCATAACTAATTATCTAAAGTAACAATAGATTATAGTGAAATAGATAATAAAATTAATTACCTTAACTCTTTAATACACTAACATTCCTCTATTACTCTATAAAAGGGAGAATTACATTTATATTATCAATAATTTCACAATAATGTTTATGGACTACGTTTTGGACGTATCTTAGTCTTTGCGTAGGTTTCGACCTATATCCTCCCAAGATAAAACCAATTATTTATGCAACCAAGGCATTTTTGGGAATTGGATGCAGATTCTTTTTCATTAAAAAATATCAAAATATTTTACACTTCTTGAACGTCTAAAAAAATATCCTAATATTTCAAATAATAACTAGAGAATGTGGTTTTATACTATGTTTCATGGACCAAAATAGATAGTACTAACTTTATAATAAATATGTTTTGTACGAATTTATAATGTTCAAGTATGTACTTATGGATATGAAATTTGTAATAACCAGTTATCCAAAAATATTGTACAATTATTTGATTTATTCTTCTAATAGACTGATTATCTCAATCTGCATATTTGTATGAATCTTCAACTTACAATTTATATTTAATCTTTTAGTTATTACGGTAAAAAATTTCAGTTTTCAAATGTCTATGTATCTTAGGACCGGCCCTAATAGGAAGCTAGAGAAGCAAGGGCTTCAAACGCATAATTTATATACATTTTAAGGGCATCAAAAATCAGTTATCATATGTAGCACAGTTGGTTAAGCGTGCCTCTAAGAGGATTATTTGAGACGTGTTCGATCCCCACTTACTAAATGTATATGGTTAAAAGGCATCATTTTTTTCCTTCTCTTTAAGAATCAAATATCTTAAGACCGACACTGGTATGCAGAATGCTAAATCATAAATAATTAAAATTTACTTCTTTTTTTCTAAAGAGTTTTTAAGTTGACTTTGAACAACCAAATTGTGATAGTAATTTTTTTTTATCAAGATATGATCGTTAACTATGATAATAATTTATTTTTAGATATATTCCAATGTTTCATAAAAAGTAATAAATTACATATATGAATAAATATATAAGGTTGAAACTATAAACATAATTTATCAGTAAATACTGTTAATCTATTAATAAATATTTTAATCGCATCACTTCAGTTCATTTTTATTCCGTGCTAATCATACTTGTACCGTATTTACTACACTAATCACATCAATCATTCGAATAAATGGCCACAACATTCAAACCTTACAATAAATATGATTAGGGATTTTTAATTAATTAACTATCGATGTAATACCATGTTAGAACACAAACTAGACGTCTCAAAAAATTACTTTAGTTTTCTTCTCACGATATGGATGTGTTTCGTTTTCAGTGATAAATATATTTTTTTTTCTTGGTAATTATTAAGTAATATCGTTTTAAAATTGTAATAATAAGCTAAGCAGCAGGAGCGGGGTGTTGTCAGAACTAATTAATTTTTTTTGTGGAATAAATTTCTTAGTCAAGGAAAAAAAACGTGTAAGAGTGTTCTAAAACGCGTTAGGCGCTATCTAGGCGGTAAACTAGTGCCTAGCGCCTAG
>OVAV01001715.1:0-12660 GCA_900406375.1 Iberis amara
AATATCACAATGGTGGTGGATGAGGGAGAAAAAAATGTGTTCAGGTTTCCTATTTAGACTACTTATTTCCTTTATAGAAAATTAACTATTCAAAAGCAATTTTTTATTTCTTTAAAATTTTCCATGATATTCCATCATTTTTATAATATTTTCTCAATTTTTCAAATTTTTATAACTTTATAACTTTTTATAATTTTTTATATTTTTGTAATTTTCTATATATTTTTATAATTTTATAATTTTTTATAACTTTTATAATTTTTTATATTTTTTATAATTTTTATGATTATTTATAGTTTTTTATAGATTTATTTTTTTTTATATTTTTCGTAATTTTTTATATGTTTTTATTATTTTTTATAATTTTCTATATATTTTTATAAATTATATTATTTTTATATTTTTATAATTTTTTATAACTTTTTGTTATTTATTTATAGTTTTTTATAATTTTGAATAATTTATTTTAATGTTTTTGTAATAATTTTTTATAGCTAAATTAGATTTTCGGTTTAGTCAAACTAAATGGTTATTTAAGAATAGTAAACCAACTAAACCAATAGGCGGGTGTATTCTGATTTAGAACTTTATTATTAGGGGATTATAAGTTTATAAGATTTAATATGAGGGTATCTAAGTATTTAACTTTCATAACAAGGTTAAATAGCATTATGTTTTAAGTTTGGGTGCATTTGGTACTATATGATACTTTCGAGGGAGAAATAGGTCGTCAGCCCTAATCTAAAAAGGGAAAAAACTTTAAAAATACTCAAATTTTTTAACTTTTGCTCGTTTAATACATGAATTTGTTTTGTTGCCATATTAATTCCCATACTTTCATCCGTTGTCATATTAATTCTCATAATTTTATCCATTGTAATTTTAAATCCCAAATAATTTAAAATCATATTTTTTTTTTCTAATTTCCGTTAGTCAACGGAAAAATTCTGTTAGTCAACATTATTATTTACCTACAAAGAAAAATTCACTGGAAAAAAAAGATCTTGTACACCAACTCCACCGCCTACTTCTTCCGATGGAGAACCCTATCCCTAAATCAGTAGTGCAGCGATGCTGATGATGTGAGGAAAAGGAATCGATTGACCTCAATTTTGGTCAGAGAAGAAACAAATTTGTGTGACTAACTCTTTCTCGAATGATAATCTATTATTTTTTCAACAGAGTAAAAGAGGAACTTTTGGGTTTAAGGCTGAATATTCAAAGGTTCGAGAAAGCATTCAACGAGACAATAAAATTGTTGAACGAAAGAAGATTGTCAATTGGTTAGACCAAACCAAGAAAGCATTCGACGAGGTGACATAGTTAGGGAACTTCCAAAGTTAAAGGCCGAGACTTTATTATAATCGTTCTTTATTATAGAGATCAAGAACGCTAAAACACTTTCTATCTGCAATGAAATTGAACAAGAAGAACAGAGCTTCTGTAAATAGATATTGATTTTTAGATTAAAACATAAGTTTTATTTTAGGTAAAATTAGGGTAAATCAATGAAGAAGAAGCTGGCGGCAGAGAGCACCGTGGAGAAGAAAATTTTTTTGTTCCAATTTTTTTTTTCAAAACACTAATGTTGACTAACATACCTAGGTTGACTAGTAGAATTTAGAGAAAATTACGATTTTAAATTATTTGAGATTTAAAATGGAAATGAATGAAAATATGAGAATTAATATGGCAACGAAACAAATTCGTGTATTAAACGGACAAAAATTAAAGAATTTAAGTATTTTTAAGGTTTTTTCCCTTCTAAAAAGTNCACAAATGTATTTGAGATTTGATAATAAAAATTAAATAAAAATGCATATGTCACATTCTTAAAATATGAGCAAATTATTTTTAAAAAAATATTATTATAGATAATTATTTACACATGATATAGTCTAGCAATATCCGGATACTGTTAAATATATAATTTGAAGATGTGGATCATATTTGTACATGTTATTAATTTTAATCTCCAAATATCTTATTTATATACACATACTACACAAACTATAATGATTTTATGTGTGTATAAATTTCTTTAGAAAAGAAAAATAAAGAAAAGTCATGTTGTTTTCATCTACACTAAAATTATTGAAAACTTAATTAAAAAATGTAGAAATTGTGATAAAATTTTACTTTTATTCAGTGATTCTATTAAATCATATTTTTATCTTATAGTTTACAAAAGTGTTAAGAACCCGTTTTTCAGGCCCCCTACACTATACTTATACTCCTCTTCCGACATCGTCTTTAATTCTTTTAATTATTTGATCTTCTATTATTTTCATTTAAATTCTAATTCTAATTTCATAATGGCAGACCTTCCATTAAAATGATGTGATTTCCTCGAAAGTCAGAGCAATCCACGCTGACTTGTCGGCAGTTCTATTCCCTGGATTTTGTTTGGCACACACTAAATTTCAATCCTTAATAGTGGCTGGCAGAGCGCTGATTCACGTCTTGAATAATGAGAATTTGATTTATACAATGAATCAAAGTGTTGATTCACGAGAGCACTAATTCACAAAGGACGCTTATTCATGCTCTGAATCAGACTTTAATTGACCATGGGCTGATGGAGTGTTGATACACACCTTGAATCATAGCGTTGATTCACGGCGGACCGTCAGGGTGCTAATTCACCATGGAATGATGGAGTTATAGAGATAATATCTTCTTGTTATTATATTGTTGTAACAATAATATTCTACTAGTCAGATATTTCTAAGCTACTTTCTTGGTGTATAAGCAACAAGAACAAAATATGGTATGCTTCTAAATCAACAAAAGTATATAATTGATGTGCTCAGGAAGGCAACAGTAAAATCAGTCTGTTTGTCTATGCTATCACCAGATAGACTTCAGCTCACCTCAGGAACGCCTCTAGATGATGGAACTGAGTATCGAAAGATTGTAGGTAATCTACAATATCTACACTTTACAAGATCCGACATTGCTTTTGTTGTCAACAAGTTGTCCCAATTTATGAATCGCCCAACATATTTACATTGGCAAGCGGTCAAGCGAGTTCTTCATTATCTTGTCGCTACAAAAGATAGAGGTATCTTTCTTCGGAAACAAGATCATCTCTCTCTTCATGCTTTCTTTGATGCATATTGGACTGGTGACCGGGATGACTACACATCCACTGGCACTTATATTTTCTATCTTGGCTCTCACCATGTTGCTTGGTCTTCAATAAAGCATAAGACAGTTGCTCGCTCATCCACATAGGTAGAATATCGAGCAGTAACTAATACAACCTCCGAATTATGATGGGTTACATCACTTCTATAGGAACTCGACATCAAGTCTCCTATACGCCCTGTTATCTATTGTGATAATGTTGGTGCAACTCATCTATGTGCTAATTCGGTCTTCCACTCTCACATGAAGCATGTTGCTCTTGATTATCACTTCATTTGCCAGATTGTCCAGTCCGGTTTTCTCCGCATCTCTCATGTTTCTTCCAAGGACCAGCTAGCTGCACTCACAAAGCCTATTACACGCTCCATTCTTGAAGCTAACTCATCCAAGATTGGACTTTTCTTCATACGTTCATCTTGCATGGACGTATAGAAATAATACATTCTTGTTATTATATTGTTGTAACGATAATATCTGACTAGTTAGATATCTTAGGAATATATCTTTCTACTCTATATATATATATCGATGTAATGTGTATCTATTATCTTACGGAAATATATCATCTTTCTCTACAGGAGTATCGATTCACAACAGATTGTCATGATGGTAACTCACTATAGGTTGATGGAGTGTTGATTCACGACGGATTGTTAAGGTGTTGATTTATCGTAGACTGACAGAATGTATTCACGGCCATATGTTAGGGCGTTTATTCACCGTGGATTGATTGAGTGTTGAATCGTGACGAACTTGATTTTGACTCAGTTTCAAATCTTTTCGTATTCTGCTCGAAGTTAATTTCGTTCTTACTCGATTTCATAACAAGATGAGACCTCGCTAAAAGAACAATCCACTAGAAAATGAGATTCTCTATTAGATGTATGAACCAAAAACTATAATATCCACGAAGCTTTACCGATAATATGTTAAAAGAAAAAAGTAATATGCTCATTTGACCTGCCACCATAAATCAACCATAAATCAAAACACTTACTGTATTATTTTTTTCATTTCTATAAAGGTTTATATTTATTAGATCCAACTGTAAGCCCATTATAATCATATTCAACCCAGAAAAAAACAGATAAATCATCTAACCAACAACCCAATCCGGATTAGGCTTTTCAAAAATGTAACTAGGCCTAGGCCCAACTAAAATAAGAAAAACAATAGAAACTAATCTGAAAACCAGAGAAGCCTCTGCCGCCGCCGACTAGCTGTTTCGCCGGATTTGAGCCTCCGGCGACGGCTCCGAAATAGCGATGATAGACAGGCTTTATCGCCACCCACGCATGTTTCTCTTTTTCGATAAAGGAAGAAACTGGTCAGATGAAGCCACCGCGGTTTAAGGGAAAAATGGGTAGGTTTCCAGCCAGAATTAAGGACGAATCAGTTCTCTTTCATGCTTGGTTTGGAGACGTCCCCAGGAAGCTGTGGTCCCTGCACTACCACCAATGCCCGACACTTCAATCTCCTCTAGAGATTCGACCGGAAGCCTGACGCTTGAGGTTTATCTTCTCTTTGCCGTCGACTTCCGTGCTTCGCACCGCTGCAGATCTAGCCGGAAGCCACCACCATAAAACTACATCGTCTTCAAGAAAAATCTTTGTGAACCGGAAAGAAGGGAAATACGAAAGTTTTGAATCGTTGTGGGAGAGAAGAGAGACGGGAAAGCTCGCCGGCATTGGATCTCACCAGAGAACTCGGGGATGCGATTCGAAAGGTCCGGTCGAGGGGCGGAGGTGGGTTCGTTGCCTCATAATCTTCCTCGGATTTCAAAACTAGATTTAAATATGGAGAAGAGAGAGTTGGAAGAGAGAACCAGTAGGAGAAGGAAAGATGTTGTCTTCTGACAATAATACACTTATATGTATTGTTGGTTTCTAAAAGTTCATCGGAACGAGTCAAATAAGATTTCTGTAAAGCTTGGTATTGTGAAACCCTTGATCTTTATTGAATCAATTACAAGAGACTTTTATACATGATACAGAGATCAAAAGAGGCCAAGAGAATATTGCAGATTCCTAATTTACAAATGAGAGGTTGAATATGGAATGTATATATACGTATTCTTCAATACTCCCCCTCACGTTGGAGCGTGAAGGTCCTGAACGCCTAACGTGGATAAGAGGGTATGAAACTGAACCCGACCGAGCGACTTAGTCAAAAGATCGGCCAACTGAGCAGTGGTGTGAACATAATGAGTGGAAATGATACCGTATTGAACCGCATCACGAACCGCATGACAGTCATTCTCGATATGCTTCGTCCGCTCATGAAATACATGATTAGCAGCGATGTGAATAGAAACTTTGCTATCAAAGAAGAAGCGAGATGGTTCAGACTGGACAATACCTAAGCCTTGAAGAAGACCACGTAACCACTTAGTTTCACGAAGGGCAACAACCATAACACGATACTCGGCTACGGCAGATGAATGTGACACAATCTGCTGTTTTTTTTCTTTCCAAGAAACATGAGAACCGCCAAGCAAGACAATATAAGCACTCAAAGACCGACGCGTTAGAGGACAGGAAGCCAAATCTGAGTCGCAGTAAATCGTGAGACGTAAATCCGAGGAAGAACTGAGCAAAATTCCCTGACCCGGCGAGCCCTTCAAGTAACGAACAATGCGAAGAGCAGCGAGCCAGTGAACCTCACGCGGCGCTTGTATAAATTGACTCAAAATATGAACCGAGTATGTCAAGTCAGGTCGTGTATTGAGAAGATAAATCAGCCTGTCCAGCAATCGACGATAAGGAAGCAGATCCACTAACAACGGACCATCATCAAGGGCTAGTTGATGGTTCTGTTCCAACGGCGTATGACACGGCTTTGATGCAAGATTCCCTGTGTCAGCAACAATATCGAGTGTGTACTTACGTTGAGTAAGAAAGAAACCATCTTTGCCACGACTCACTTCAATACCCAAAAAATACTTGAGTTTTCCTAAGTCTTTCATCGAGAAACAAGTGCCCAAGTAAGCTTTAAACTTCCGAAGCAGATTGTCATTGTTTCCACAAACTAACAAATCGTCAACATAAACAAGCACTCGAATCTCATTGCCATCGTTAGTGTAGGAGAATAAGGAATAATCATCATAGGATTGAAGAAACCAAACCGTTTTAACGATTCAGACAACTTCTTAAACCAACACCAGAGGGCTTGTTTGAGACCATATAAGGACTTCTTAACACGACATACCTTGTTCGGATGATTATGACGAAAACCCGAAGGAAGCTTCATGTAGACCTCCTCATCAAGGTCACCATGAAGAAACGCATTATTCACATCCATCTGATAAACTTGCCAATTCTTAGCTGCCACAATCCGCAATAAAGTTCGAACCGTAGTCATTTTGACAACCGGCGCAAAATTTTCACTGTAATCGGTACCTTCGATTTGATTGTTGCCTTGAACAACCAATCGTGCTTTGTAACGTTCAACGGAACCATCAACATTGTACTTCGTCTTAAAAACCCATTGACAACCAATTGCTTCTTTATGTGAAGGCAAAGAAACCATTTCCCATGTATCATTGGCTTCAAGAGCATCAACTTCTTTGGAAAAAGCATCGCGCCAAACCGCAGATTGTACCGCCACTTTGTAGTGTTTAGGCTCAACCGCAACATTAATACTAGCAAGATAAGCTCGATGTCCTGTAGAAAAAAAACTGATTTGAAACATAGTGAGTAATCTGATAAGAGAGAGTACCTTGGACCGTGGAAGATTTTGTTGGAGGAAGAGGAACAACAATGTGATGAGGTGTAACGGATGTAGAGTATGTAACATAATTTCTGAGTCGAGCTGGTGGAGCACGATGACGTTGGCCCCGACGTAACTGGTCTGAATGGGAAACAAATTCAGACGGAGATGTAGCAGCAGATTCGGCTGGACTCGCAACCGATACGACTGGACTAGCAGCAGGAACAAATTCAGGCTGAAAAGAGTCAGGCTAAGGCACGTTTGCAGCAAGAGGCACGGTTGCATCAACTGGAAACAGACTCAGTTGCATCAACGGACGAGTGACTCCCCCTGTCTAGAGGCAACCAATCATCATCGAGAGGTTCCAAAGGTGCTCTAGAGTCATGAGCAGTGACAGAATCCGGGACAGCAAAAGGGAACACCGATTCCTTAAATACGACATCACGGGAAACAAAGATTTTTTCAGTATCAAGATCGAGAACTTTCCAGCCCTTCTTACCAAGAGCATACCCGAGGAAAACACAACGCCGACTACGTGCTTTGCATTTGTCTTTATCGCGAGAGATATGATGAGTGTAACACGCACACCCGAAGACTCGAATATGTTCGTACGATGGTGGAGATCCATGAAGCAGTTCATAAGGAGACTGTCCGTTAAGTAGAGCAGAAGGAGTTCGATTAATAACATATGTTGCAGTTTGGATTGCCTCACCCTAAAAACGAGTCGGCAACTGAGCTTGAAACAAAAGAGCTCGGACAACAGTTAAGATATGTCGGTGCTTTCTTTCCACTCTTCCATTTTGTTGTGGTGTAGCGACACAAGATGTTTAATGAACGATCCCGACACTTTGAAAGAAGGAGGAAAGGCAGATAAACCCGGTGCCATTATCCGTACGAATGTTTCGAACTTTTTTATCAAAGTATCGCTCAGTGTAGGCCAAGAAATTGCATAAAACAGTAGGTACTTCAGTCTTTTCAAGCAATAAGAACGTCCAAACAGCTCTGGACATATCATCGACTATGGTTAGAAAGTACACTGCACCAGTAGTCGAAGGTGATCGATATGGACCCCACACATCACAATGTATAAGATCAAAACATGCCACTGATTTATTAAAATTGTCTGGAAAAATTGCTCTTGTCTGTTTGGCTTTAAAACATACATCACAAAATGTAGAAGAAACAGATTGTGAAACACTAGAAAACAAAGACGAAATCACTGAATAAGATAAATGTCCCAACCGCTGATGCCACAAGTTTAAATCTGTTTTGACATCAGCTTGATGAACACGTGCAACTTTAACATCCGTAAAGTAATACACCCCATCACGTTCCTTTCCAGCTCCAATCAAAATCTTCGTCGAACGGTCCTGCAATACACATAATGAATCTGTAAACATTGCAATCCCTTTAGTTTGCTTCAAAAGTTTAGCAACAGATACCAATGTACAATTTAAATTAGGTACATAGAGAACATTGGTTAAAGACAATGTGTCTGTGAGAGGCATACTCCCTTAACTAGAGGAAGAAGTATGTCCCCCATCAACAAAACCAATTGAACACGGAGATGTTTTCTCGAGATCGAAGAGCAGAGACCGTTTGCCAGTCATATGATGAGATGCCCCAGTATCGAGAATCACATCTCCATAATCAAGCTTACCAAACGTACCATTTAGCTTCTATGAGGAACCTGATTTTTCATGAAGCAAATCAGAGAGAGCTTTCCATTGATCTGATGTCAGATTCAGAAAAGAAGAAGCATTAGAATTGGTGGCATGAGCTGCTGTAACTTGACCTTTACCGTGACCAGCCTGCGGGTTGCGCTGTCCCTTTCCCCGACCACCTGCGGTTCTATTACAGTCACTCCACCAATCCGGAAAACCAACGATTTGCTAACACTCACGCTTCTCATGTCCTTGGCGACCACAGTGACTGCACACAACACTACGTTCTCGACTGCGAATGGAATTAGAGAATGGAGCTTCAGTTTTTGCAAGATGAGCCACTGACCCTGTTTCAACCCGAGACACCAACCCAACTGTATCATGATGCAGTTCACGATTATGTGTGGCCACAATCCTCTATTCTTCTCTTATTATATTTGAGTAAATCTCACCAAGTGAAGGCAAAGGATCAGACCCAATGATGTTGGTACACAGTCCACCAAATCTTGTATCATCAAGGCTAAGCAAAAATTGGTGAATCTTTTCTTCTTCTCTCTATTTCGCCAATTCTTTGGCAGCTCCATAGGAGCAGTAAACAACAAATTGAGAGTTTTGCAACTCTTCCCAGAGCTTGGACAAACGTCTGTAATAGTCCAAAACGGACTGATCTGCTTGGCGACACGAAGCTAACTGCGCTTTGACATGATGAATCTGCACCGTATTGCTCACAGAGAATCGGTTCTTCAGTTCTTTCCAAAGCTCGAATGCATCTGTGATGTAGCTCACAATGGACCGAACCCTTGACTCAATCGATGACCGAATCCACCCAACAATCATTGAATTCACAACCAACCAATCATCATAATCAGAGTGATTCACGGCTGGTTTTTTAAAACTTCCATTGACGAACACCAACTTACGTTTGGCTTGCAACGCGTTCGTCATCTCCGAGCTCCACTCATTATAATTCTCGCCGTTAAGCAAAACTGACTAGATCACCGCCCCTGGATTGTCTGAGGCGTGCAAAGTATACAGCGACACAGTCACCTCTGTCTTCTTCCCACCGGGAGTTTTTGTCTCTGCCATCTAATCTACGAACAACGCAACAATATTTTGACAAAGAAATTGGGACGGCTCTGATACCATGTAAAGCTTGGTATTGTGAAACCCTTGATCTTTATTGAATCAATTACAAAAGACTTTTATACACGATACAGAGATCAAAAGAGGCCAAGAGAATATTGCAGATTCCTAATTTACAAATGAGAGGCTGAATATGGAATATATATATACGTATTCCTCAATAATTTCCGATCTTCGAAAATATGTCAACCACTAACACCATAAATAAAATTATTTATCTTAATAATTTCAAAATCTAGTTCTATACGTTCTCATGGATCCAGAACTACACGAGTGATAGTATCAAAATGGCACAATATATCATCAACACAAACAGCACCGGTCTTGAGGTCAAGCATATCAAGCACGAGCTGGCGGCCTATTTTTATTTTTTAAATTTTAGTTTAAAAACCGGTCCATTTTACAAATTTTAATTTAAGAATTAGCCCATTTTTCATTTTAAATTTTAGCTTTTAAAATCTCAGAACCGGCTCTCGACATAGAGCAGTGAACCTAAAACACAATATAACAAATTCATTGCATTAACCGCTAGCAATATATATCTATTCATTTTATGTTTTGTGTAACTTTTGGGGTCTAATATATAAGATTAAAAAAAAAAATCATAAAAGCGGGTATCAATAGCCACTTTTTTTCTTCTTAATATGTTATTAGATTCTATTAGACGGTTGATATAACAGTGTTGGATACGTTGAAAATTTTTTGAAACAGATATATTTATATTAATTTAAATTTGGTGAAAATATTATAAATCCATATATCCAGAAACATATAACATATATGTATATGTAAAAAATTCATAATCTATATATTCAAAGAAAATACTTTTTAAAAACAAGCATTAAATGTGTTACATCATATGCCAAATAGAAAAAAAAAACCTAATTTTCTCTCCTTCTCCTTTTCTCTCAGTACCGCCGGGACCAGCTATCTCCGGAGTCCCGCCGGTGTCGATCGAGAAGGCGATACGGGAGCCCCTTCTTTTGGGTCTAGCGTTCGTCCACTCGCTCTCTCTCCAGCGCCGTCGCCATCACCTCTTGCGGTGGTGACGGCCATCCGGCCGTTCTGCCTCTACTCCGCCGCTCTTAAGCTCTCTTCCTCTGTACAACGTCAAATCACCAGTAAGGTGTGCAAGGCTCTCGATTTTCCAGCAAGATCTGGTTCTCCTCCTCTCCGGCTCGTGGGTTTCGGATCTCTGTCGACTTCGGCCCCTTGGATCCTCGGTCTCTCTGGTCTTCTCGGCAGATCTCGGGAGGTCTCGTGGTTGTTGTGGTTTTCCTTCAGCTGCTTTTAGGATTTCCGGTTAGGGCCTCCTTTGCTCTTCATGGTCTTTGTTTTGTATAGGTAGCCCTTCTCGGCTTTTCTTGCCTGGTTTGACAGTGTGACAGGGTAGATGGCTTGGGGTCTGGTTGGGGTAGGCTAATAGGTCTAATAATGCAGGGCCCTTTGTGTTAATGAATTAAGTTTGATGCTAGCTTGGTCCTGGTGGGTTGTTCGCTTTTTCCATTCGGCTTTGAGACTAGTCTTGTTTAGTGTCTTGATGAATCGACCAATCCAAGGACGTTCTCTCGCACTCCCGGCTCGACATTATGACTCTATGCAAGATGTTTGTTCAAGTGCTACGCTTCGGTTGGGCTCTTGGTTCCCTCCTCGTGTTGGTTCCGGTGTTCTCTTCCGATTGGGTCTGGTCACGCCTTTGGTTTTCTCGCTTTGTTTGTGTACTAATATCCGGGAGTATTGGTTGTTTCTACGTCTTAGGTTTAGTAGTGGCGGTTAGCTAGGCTGCTCTCCTGGTTCTTTAGCTATCATCATCAGTCTGCCCTTTTCTACAGGTATTTGGTTGGCCTTGGTTATCCCCCAGTGATTATGTCTGGTTGAGCTTCGTTGGTCTTGGTTTGAGGTTGCTCGTTTAGTCTCTGAAATTACTTTGGTAGTTGTAAGATTGATCTTTACTGACCCTCTGACAAGTTTCTAGATCGTCGCCGTACCGGTATCCCGGGTGTGATAGCTTTGGTTTTCTCCTTTACCTTTCTTTGTTCTTTTTTCTTTGGTTTAGCCCGGTATGCCAGGTCTATATTGTATGTCGGTTCTGCTTAATCAATATATCCATGTTTCTCTGTGAAAAAAAAAAGTGTTACATCATATGCCATTAGTAATTTAGTATAATGAATAAATTTAAAAAAATCATGAAGGACAAAAATGTCTAAATAATTAATTACACTATTTCCATTACCAAACATAATTTAATCTCTATCCTACTATTCATCTAACAAAAAAATATAGTTTTAAAAATAAGTTAATTCACCTTCATTAAAAATTTCTTAACTAAATAAAATATAGTCTTATATTAATTATTTCAATTAATTTCTAATTAAGTGTTTTGTATTACTATCATATGTTAAAAATAAAAAATTTAAATGTATAATTAATATATGTCTTCCATTTTCATATATTATATCACATGTTTGAACACAATATATTAAACATATTTTATTATAGTATATAATTAGTAGCATACATTATTGTAATTTTATTTTGATATTTATACATCATTTTTTATATAATAATCTCAAACTATAATTAATAATGTAAATGTTAGTAATATATTCAGCACCGTAGATGACAAAAAGTAATTACTCAACATTTAAAGTATTTTTTATACATGGTCTAAAAACTGATGGTCTTGATGTTATAAATTTTTGTTGTTGTTAAAGTCTTGATGTTATAGTTCATTCATCTATAACATCTTTCTTATAATATATAACTAGATGATACTCCGCACTATGCACAGGATTAATTTTGTTTCATAAAATATAATTTTATATTTAATACAAAAAATTATATAAGATGTATATTTAATTATAAATATGTCATTTATAGTAAAAAATTAATATATTAAATATCAAACTAAAATTATAAAAATATATTCTATTAAATGTATAATTTTATAAAATATATTATTTTTTTATTTTTCAAAAATATAATTAAATATGAA
>OVAV01001716.1:0-12655 GCA_900406375.1 Iberis amara
GAATGTCTCTGCATCATGAAGAGAGTTGATTTTGCTGTCGAAATCAAGTGCGTATGCTGGACCTTTTGGAAGCAGAGTTGTATCTTAGGACCTATTTTATGATCTTGGATATTANATATACCAAAATCAAATACAAGTGGGTTGCGAAGAATTATAGCCAATCGTAGCGTATAGCGATCAATCTACACACTTTTACGGGATGTGTTAATTTAGTAGCCTTTAAACGTTTTCTTCTAGAGAATTGCGAGATGTTATGAATATCAAAATTAAATGCAGTCACCAACTCTATCAATTCAATACTTTATTTTATTCCACATATTAAAAACTTCCCCACTTGTTTTATAACCACATTTTCTCTAAGCGACCATAACAAGAGAGATTGAGAGCGAAATAACTATAAAGCTGAAGAAGAAAATGGAGAAGAGTAATGATCATGATCACGATCACAGGGCTAGACACGGTGGTTCTGGTGGTTCGGCGACGGAGAAGTGGGAGGAGGTTAGTACCGTAATCCGAACCTCCGAGACAATGCTCCGGTTAGCTCCGGTTGGGCTCTGTGTTGCGGCGCTTGTTGTCATGCTTCAAGACTCTCAGACTAATGAGTTCGGTTTCATTTCTTACTCAAATCTCACAGCTTTCAGGTATCTTCTCCATACATAAATTTGTAACCATATTAACCTTCAACACTACTCCCTCTGTTTCACAATATAAGTAGTTTAAGGTTATGACACAACTATTAAGAAAGTTATTTAATTTTTAACATTCCAAGATAAAAACCGCATTCCAAAACAAACCAACCAATAATAAATCATTCTGCAGAATATAAAAAGTCAAAAAACACAAAAATACATTAAATTTTGCATTGAAAAGTGAAAACAACAATTATTTTGAAACAAATTTTTTTCTCTAAAACTACTTATATTGTGAAACGGAGGGAGTAAGATGTTACATCTCATTAATGGAAAACAATAAATATGATGTAGTTCCAAGAACTAAAAACCCTGAAAAATACCTTTAACTTTGTATTTTTTTTTTCTTTTTAAAGTTTATATACTCATAGTTTTGCCATAGTTTGTATTTACAGATTTATACCGTTAGGCCAAAAATATCGCGCTTTAATCTCTTGTATGTACTAAACCATAAAAAAATACGTATTAGTTAAATTAGCATAAATAGGGATTGGTTTATGAAATTATTAAATAGTTATTGATATATGGATGAAAAAGTAATTGCGGGTGATGATAATAATGAGATTCCAAATAGGTACTTGGTGCATGCAAATGGAATATGTGCAGGCTACTCTCTTCTCTCAGCAGCCATTGCAGCTATGTCTCCTTCTTCTTCCACTATGCCTCGTCTTTGGACCTTCTTCTGTCTTGACCAGGTCTACTCTTGATATATTTGGTCTTGTTTTATCATATGAACTGCTTAAAATCTATACTAATATGGTGATATCTCAGATTCTGACCTACATGGTTCTTGCTGCTGGAGCTGTGTCAACTGAAGTTCTATACTTAGCCTATAATGGAGACAATGCCATTACTTGGAGCGATGCGTGCAGTTCCTTTGGCAGTTTTTGCCATAGAGCTACTGCTTCTGTTATAATCACATTCGTTGTGGTTTGCTTCTATGTTGTTCTCTCACTTATCTCCTCTTATAAGCTCTTTGCTCGCTTTGATCCTCCAGCCATTGTTGACTCTAGCAAGAACGTCGAAGTTGCTGCCTTTGGAAGTTGATTCGTAAGTATTGAATTGTACATTGTCTAATTTGCCATGTTTCTCTATTGTTGTCCTTTTAACTTTGATCAAGAGAAAGGATGCTTTTGTGTTGTCTTTTTACTATGTTTTTAACCTATTATTACTGGGCATGGCTTAAGATAAGGTTATAAAAATGAGAATCATACAAATTACATAAGAAATGAGAAATTTTGTAAATATAAGATTATTGGATTAGATTCAGTACTCTCACCTCTCTTCAGGTGTCTAACACAGGTTGTAGATCTGAGAGATTTATGCAAACTTCTTTATTTGTACTGCTAGAGAGAAACCTACACTAAAACCTAAAAAGATGAACACTTTCTATCTGAGATCAAGAAAATTGTGCAATTGTACCTTGTTTTCTTTGTTCTTCAAATAAATGTTCCTATATTTTCCCATGGCTGCTGATAAAAGAGTGGCATTTGATGAGCTTCTGCGAAGGAGTTCGGTGGTCATCCTGCAAACAAAGAGTTGAAACCAGGTAGTGTCAATGTTAAAGATAAAGGCGATGTGAATTGGTGCAAACCTTGCATAGAGATGCAGCTGATTCTGATTCCATTGGCTGGATTTGAGCATTTTCGGATAACTGGAACGAATCAAGGGCATCAAGTGTTAGTTGCCATCCACAAACCGCCTCAGCGAAACTTGAAGAGCTCGAGTTGTTGCTGCTACATCCAGCAGCAGCCACATTTTCATTAACCCAAGGGCAGTAACAGTTGTGGTACTTTATTGGATCAAACTCCACGATTTCATCATTGCTATCTCCATTCCGAGGCCCTGAAAATGAATCAATGTGTATACCATCACATCACACTGTTTAATTAATGAAGTTTGGATCAGTAGGGCTTATTAAACCAAAACAATGAATTTTTATAGACCTTGGCCATTAGCAGTGTAACTTGATCCGGGGAGTGCAAAGCCAGCATTGAGCGGAGACTCGTTCCAAGACTGGGTCACTTCATCTTTAGATGCTTCATAACCAGAACACACGATGGCATTACACGACAGTGATGGGTGAACACTCTCTTCGTTCATCAACCCATTTATGTTATTTATCTTTTCACCGCTTTCCACAGTTTCAGCGTTCAGAGAATCAACAATTTTTGAGCCACTGTCCTCCCTTGCAACGGATTGAGATACTCTTTCTTGACTATCCCTGAGCCTACATTCTCGATCCATTTCTTCAGGAACATGATCATCCGTAAGGCCTTGTCCTGGTGCAAATTCACCGCTTTGTCCCAGATTTTCTATGACTTCCGCAACCGGTTCCATGTCTCCAACAAAGCTATCTCCCCTATGGACTGAAACATCAGCTCCATGGATCTCTGCCTCGTAACTTGGACCCATTCCCACACTACCCCCACTGACGCCTAAACTTGGTCCATCTTTTCCCTGAGCGGTGACAGTCTCTGTGTTCAGTACTTCCTCAACTCCATTTAAGCTGCTAATGCCTGGTTCAGCATTAGACTGAACAGGAGCTGGTTGGAAACATGCACTCTGCTGAGCTTGATTGCTGAAATTCAGGTCTGAAGGATCATTGAAGTCGGCACTTAGAGCTGTCTCCATAGAGGGATAATTTATGTCTTCAAAATCCCCTGGCTGGTTTTCCACACTTTCCATGGAAGCATGATTGGCACAGTGGCAAATTGTATCCACTGCAATAACAGAGGAGGCACGCGTAGAGTCTCTGGCACCTAGGAAAGTCATAGCTTGTTCATTTCCTTCACTTAACGGGTCACCTCTATTTACTTCCCTCTCGTTTTCAGCATCCAATGAGTGAAGATAAGTTTCATGCACTTCAGAGCCTCGGGTACGCTTCGATGGCCCTACTAAATCGTCATTAACCTCATCACCATCACGGTCAACAACAGTCCCTTCAACACTGTGTACATGTTGTATCCGTAAATAAGGCCTATCAGCTGTGCTTCCACCATCTTCCAGGCTCCGTTTACGAGTATTAGGCCCTCGAGATTCAAATGAAGCAGTACGATCACCAATCTCACTTCCTGAAGGCTGCTTTCGCAGCATTTCCTTACCTCTATCACTAAATTGGTAATTATCACGCGTCACAGACAAGTTCAGTTGCTCAGAGGATGATGCACCAGCTGCATTTTGATATAAGCTGAGACCAACATTTGACACTAATCTCCTCTCAACTGACGTTTCAGCCTCGTCAGCATCTTCATTTTGCTGTTGTTCCATGCCTTCGTTAGGAAGCCATCCATTAATTCCACTTGTTGCAGTAGTTCCACGTGTCATTCCCATTTTCTTGCTTGCTTCAAAAAGATTGGCATTAACAGGCGTAAATGGAACCGGACGAGAAGTGGTCATGAAATCCCAAATTCTAATGGTTACACCACATAAACTACAATCAAGCAAAGGTGATCTGGATTCTGATCTATATTCTGGACCCAAAGCTTCATAATTTCCAGAGGCTTTTCGGGATGAAGACGAGAACTGTTTCGTGCTTGGACCAGGGTCTTGTAGACGACTTTGATTTCTAGCTGGGCCTGAAGGGCACCCATTTTTAGCTGAATGGGCAGAATGTTCTTCACAATCTTGGATATTTGGAAGCCATCTAGGTTCCCATCCACATAGGCTTATCAGCTTTTGAGCCTACAAGATAAAATCTCAAATAAGAAGCACGAGTAGTTTATGGCTAGAAAGTTTGAAATTACAAATGTAACAGCACATATCCTTCAGTTCTTACGCGATAATAGTTACTAAGAGCCTGTTCTTTGGAAGTTTCTGCAGCTGAGATGTTATCTATTCTGAAACTGAGATCATCAATAGCATAGATTTGGGGCTGTGCCAAAAGGCGGTCAATTTTCTGTTGTCTTGAAGCACGCATCTGGTCAATTGCAGATACCGAAACAATTGGTAGAGAAAAGAACTGTAGGAGCCCATCACAACGATCCTTGTAACCTCCAATCAAGGCTGACGGAGGAGTTGGAGGAAACTGAACTAAGCTTTCGGGACAACAGTTACCTACCCAAGGACAAGAGCTCTCATGTGCATCATCAAGCTTCTTGGAGAATTCTTCTCTGACACTACCAGCTGTTATCAAAGATGCAGAAGGAATATCAAAACGTAAGCAGCATATCACGAAGCTGTATAATTCATGTCTAATAATCTTTCTGGCTTAGAGAAGAAATGACAGCGAGAATTACGGCCAAAAATCAAACTCTTTTCATTGGTATAAATTGGTTACTGATCAAAACTCAAGGCTCCAAAGATTTCCAGAAAGACTGAGAAATTATCCCTTTTGTACAGGACAAAAGAAAGATGAGCACTTAGACTGCCTATTCTAATGCCAACCGCTAGAAAGAAAAAGAAGATAAGTCTAGTTACGGTAACAAGAAATGACCTTCAGGATGATTCAACGAATTTGGTGGAGGAGAGTAATGTAGATTGGATCCACAGTATTCACATTGAATTTTGTCGAGGTGAACACTAACCCAGCCTTTCTGAGCACAAGCCAAAGAACTAGCTGTCTGTAAAAATAAACCATGACTTAATCAAACAACATTTCTTACAAACAGTTGAAACTAGCAACAAATATCACTGGAGAAAGAAAAGGCAAATATAGAGGAAGAAGATTAACTTGCATTCTTGCAATTTAGCTATTCTTCCTCATTTTCCCCAATTCCGATTTATATCTAATACATACATCATTTCCATGACTTGCCACTCGTCAGGCTTGATTTTTTCCACATAATAGCGCATTAAATATACTGCTAAATCAACTCTACTAAATTTCTTTGGACCAAAAAGGAATCTACAGGAGGGTATTTGCTAAGTTTATTAGTATTCATACCAAAGGAAAATTCCATCATTGTTCACTAGATTAGGAGAAGTAAATTTAATTTTGGTAGGATATGCACTACAGATTGCCTCTGTCAAGGAAATCTAGTTATGCTGAGTATGGACATATGAAAGTGCATATAATGGGAAAAGTAGACTCATACTTTGGGTTTACCAAGCCAATTTGAAGGTTTGAAAGTGGCAAGGCGTCTAAGTAAGTCTCCTCTATCCCAAGGTCTACATGGACGCACTGATGATCCCAGGCCGTGACCTGTCCAGTCCACACTGCCAGCGTTTACCAGAACAGCAGGAGATGATGCCCCTACAGAGCTGTTATTGATTGAACTGAACTTAATCGTTGAATTCCCAAAATCAAACTTACAAATAGTTAGAAGCATTACTAGCAAATCATTGCGAGGAAACGAATCTCATACAAACCCTAGATATCTCGTTGTAGGTTTTAATTTGACAAGAATCGAAAATCACCGGCAACATATGCGGATCGTGAGGACTAACCTGGCAGCAGCAGTTTGGGAGGAAGAAGGCGATCCAGCGCGTCGTCGGAATCTTTCAACGGGAGTAGCCAAAGCGGAAGCATAAGACGATGCTGCAATGATTCGGTTAATAGGAAGGTTTACGTTCTGCGAACTGACATCCTCTTCCTTCATTCTCCGTCGTCTCTTTCTATACTGAGCTTCACTTTCGAGACAGTAGGCAAGAGAGAGAGGAAAATCTCAAAGTCTCTTTCTCTCTCTTTACGTAGCTTATTAATCGAATTAAAATTTATTTAATGCTCTGTTTATAATCGATAATATATAAATATTATAAATTTATTATGTGTCTTTTAATTATTTTTTTAAAAGGCCTTATCGGAAAAAAAATCTCAGGCATAGAAGCAGCCACACCCTCAAGTTCAAAGTTATCCACGCACTTCTTCTTCTTCTTCTTCTTCTTCCTTCACTTATCATTCTTCCTCTTCTCGTCTATCTCTCTCTCTCTTTATATATTTCGCTCTCGATTGCTCTCAACTTATCTTCTTTGATGATATCGGATTTGATTCGTCGATAACCCCGATTGTTTAACATTTCGTGTGTGTCGTTTCTGGATTGAAATTCTCTGGAATTTCCTCTTCCTCTCTGATAAATTGGAATGAGATAAAGCTTCTTATGTTGTGGTGAGTTTGGTCATTGCTTTGTGCTGTTCGTTTTCTTGGTTTATCGAGATGCCGTCGATGCTGGTTATCGTCGGCACAATGCCGTCGTTTGCTTCTCTGGTTAGTCTAGGGGGTTCTGGTGCAAGTGTTTCAGGAACTAGTTCGTCGGATGCATCGTATGCATTAGTTAAGAGAGTTGCTTTGTCAAGGAGAAGCATTAAGGGGACTAAGAAATGGTTGTGTAGATATTCTATTTCGTCTTCAACTACTACTAGTACTGCTGACTTAGCTTCTATAGATTCTAACTCGTTTAGAGGGAGTATAGAAGGGGATGATAGTGACATCGTGCTGAAGCAGGCTCCTAAACCGGTGTTGAAACCCCCTGTGGCAAGGGTTGATAGGGGTTTAGGGGTGAATTCTGCTCCTTGGACTAAAGAACTATCGAATGGGGGTAAGTTTGATGGAGAAGAAGAGAGGAAAAAAGTTATTGAATCTCTTGGTGAAGTGTTGGATAAAGCTGAGAGGTTGGAAATTCCCAAACCAGGTAAGAAAGAAGGTGGTGAGGCTGTTAAACCGACACAGCCTAGTGCCAACAGTAGTGACTCGAGAAATGGTAGTTTTGCGACTGCTGGAGGGACAAGGAAGACAAAAACGATGAAGAGTGTATGGCGTAAGGGTGATGCTGTTGCAGCTGTGGAAAAAGTTGTTAAGCAATCACCTAAAAATGATAACAAGGGAATGCAGGTTGAACCTAGACCAAGAGAGGATGACGAGGTGAATGCAAAAGCTGGTATTCAATTAGCACCGCCTCAGCCACCTTTAAGACCTCAGCCAAAGTTACAAGGGAAGCCTATGGTAGCTCAGCCACCTGTCAAGAAACCCATCTTAAAAGATCGTGGTATGGCATCAAAACCTTCAGGTCCCATATTAAAAGATGTTGGTATGGCATCAAAACCTTTATATTCTGAAGAGGTTGATTCCAGCATAAAAAGTAAAGAAAGGAAGCCCATTTTGGTTGATAAATTTGCTTCCAAGAAAAAAGCTGCTGATCCTGTGGCCTCACAGACCGTGTTAGCTCCTACTAAGCCTGGAAAGGGTCCTCCCTCTAATAAGTTCAGAGTGGAGCACCGTAATAAAAAAAATGCTTCAGCTAGTCCAAGGCGAAGAATTAAAGCTGAAGATGATGGCGATGAAGATACATCAGAATTAAATGTCTCCATTCCTGGATCAGGTAGAAAAGGGAGAAAATGGAGTAAAGCTAGTAGGAAGGCTGCAAGACTTCAGGCTGCCAAAGACGCAGCACCTGTTAAAGCTGAAATCTTAGAGGTAGAGGAAGAAGGCATGTCCATCGAGGATTTGGCTTACAACCTAGCCATTGGCGAAGGTGACATCCTTGGGTATCTATATTCAAAAGGGATTAGACCTGATGGTGTGCACACCTTGGACAGAGAAATGGTGAGGATGATTTGTAGAGATTACGATGTTGAGGTCCTTGATGCTGGTTCAGTTAAAGTTGAAGAAATGGCAAAGAAAAAGGAAATTTTTGATGAAGAAGATTTGGACAAGTTAGAAGATAGGCCTCCTGTCATCACGATTATGGGTCATGTGGACCATGGAAAAGTACGCACAGTTTGCACTAACTTTTTTTCTGGAATCCTGCTCGGATATGTAAAAGCCTTTTTTTAGCAACAGGTCTCTCCTAATGCATTTCCTAAATTTATCTATTTTGCAGACCACTCTTCTGGACTATATCAGAAAAACCAAGGTACAAAACTTAATTATCTATGAAATCAGATATCTGGCAGAACTTTGATTTGCGTTTAATATATCAAGAGATTTCATTGTGTCTTGTTCAATTCTTTAACATTTCTAGAGCATGGCTGATGGCAATTAATGTGCTGAGGATACAATTCACTTCTAACTGAAAAGTTTATTGTTATGCTTTGTTTTCCAAAATATTGTTTCTGTTTGTTCATTTGCTTTTAAGAGAAAAGTTTATTGCCAAGGTTATTACTAGATAGCGATTAACTTAATATCTCTTCTCTGGATATCTTCCAGGTCGCTGCTTCAGAAGCTGGGGGAATTACACAAGGAATTGGTGCATATCAGGTGTCAGTGCCTTTTGATGGGAAGTTGCAGTCCTGTGTTTTCCTTGATACTCCTGGACACGAGGTAGACCTTTTTCTTGAAAAATGAACCTTCACTAGTTCATTTCTGATGCTAAATTTTCATCGATCATACCAACTTAGCTTTTTTCATGTAGCATGTGTCTTGACTATTTCACATGTTGGGCGTACAGTAGTTTTGCTTATCTGACATTTTAGAACACATCTAGGCATTTGGTGCAATGAGAGCTCGTGGAGCACGGGTCACTGACATCGCAATCATTGTGGTTGCTGCTGATGATGGAATTCGTCCTCAAACAAATGAAGCAATAGCTCACGCAAAGGCTGCTAGTGTCCCTATAGTCATAGCTATAAATAAGGTATAAGTCCATGTAGCACCTGTGTTCTTCTGTCCAGGATTTGGGAAAGATTTGTTACTCACAATACTACTTGGTTATTGCATGCTGGGCGTATATACAATTTATCTCATTTTAATTCCTTTCCCGTACCAGATAGATAAAGATGGAGCTAGTCCAGAAAGAGTGATGCAAGAGCTTTCTTCAATTGGTTTGATGCCTGAAGATTGGGGTGGTGATGTTCCTATGGTTCAGGTTGGAATATATACCCTCTTCACATATATGATTCAGACTCCATATGTTGCATTGAGTCTCATTTCATGCTTTGTATTGACCTTTAACAGATCAGTGCGTTGAAAGGGGAGAAAATTGATGATCTGTTGGAAACTGTCATGCTTGTTGCAGAGGTTAGTTTGTTAATTGTCCATTGATAGCAGTTTTGCTTGATTTTTTCTCCTTTTGCTAGATGCATAAAAAGCTTAAGTTGGCAGATTGTCCAATTTATGGTGTCAGTTTTCTTAGATTGTATTCCTCCTAAATTTGTTTTCTTCTTTCAAATACGACATAGTGGCTACAAAATGACTTACATACTTCCTCCAAAAAGGGGCCAAACTATTGCTTTAAAGAGAGTTTTAGATTAAAAAACACTTACATTGAGGCTTCCACACATTCGTTTTCCCCTCTTTCTGCTTCTCACTAGTTTTGTGGGTTGACTGTATTTTGATTGTTTCAGCTGCAAGAGTTGAAAGCAAATCCACACAGAAATGCCAAGGGAATTGTAATTGAGGCTGGACTTGATAAAGCAAAAGGACCATTTGCAACATTCATTGTTCAAAAGGGCACTTTGAAAAGAGGCGATGTTGTTGTTTGTGGAGAAGCTTTTGGAAAGGTATATCCAGAACATAATTTTCTCCTCACGAGCCACATTGTAGAGATAAATAAAATGGCTAGGAACTTACCTACCTTGGTCTTGCTCTGTTTCTGTGTTAAGGTACGAGCTTTATTTGATCACAGTGGAGAACGAGTTGATGAAGCTGGACCTTCCATACCTGTACAGGTTTGTTGTTTCATAATGTACCATAAGTTTATAGTCGGTACGGACACACTAACGTGTATACTCTATGCAGGTCATTTTTTTTTTCCGTTCTTACATAATTTTGATAGTTTGTTCTCATGTATGGAATGGTTTAGATGTCTTATTTGAAGATTTAAATCGAATTTTCAGGTGATTGGTTTAAATAATGTACCCATTGCTGGGGACGAATTTGAGATTGTTTCATCCCTTGATGTGGCGCGTGAGATGGCAGAGGCACGTGCAGTATCACTACGAGATGAAAGAATATCTGCAAAGGCTGGAGATGGAAAGGTCACGCTTTCTTCCTTAGCTTCTGCTATATCAGCCAAAAGAATGTCAGGGTTAGATTTGCATCAGCTTAATATCATCTTGAAGGTCGATGTACAGGTAAAGAGCCAGTTTGATCAGTAGGTTTCATCAATTCATCGCCTTAAACATTTTAGTTATTAATTTATGCTGATGCAAATCACCAATGTGACTACTAGGGATCCATTGAAGCTGTCAGGCAAGCCTTACAAGTCCTCCCTCAGGAGAACGTCACCTTAAAATTCTTGCTTCAAGCGACGGGAGATGTGAGCAACAGTGATGTTGATCTAGCATCAGCGAGTGAAGCTATCATATTTGGATTTAATGTCAAAGCATCTGGTTCTGTTAAGAAAGCTGCAGAAAACAAAGGTGTTGAAATCCGATTGTATAGAGTTATCTACGAGCTTATTGACGATGTGCGAAATGCAATGGAAGGACTTCTTGAGTCTGTTGAGGTTAGCATCGCAATTCTTAAATGTTTTGTTGCTTCCTAATCTGATCAACATACCTTTTTAGAGTTGCACATTATTTGATGTCTGTAAATCTATGTATCATAAAACATAGGTTCTAGTNTGCTTCCTAATCTGATCAACATGCCTTTTTAGAGTTACACATTATATGATGTCTGTAAATCTATGTATCATAAAACATAGGTTCTAGTCTCACTTAATGCGCTTTTTGGGGTTTTGAAAACTGAAGATTCGTGTGGGTATTGATAGGAACAAATCCCAATTGGGTCAGCAGAAGTTAGAGCTACTTTCAGCAGTGGAAGTGGTCGTGTGGCTGGATGCATGGTGAATGAAGGGAAATTTGTCAAAGATTGTGGCATCAGGGTGATCCGTAAGGGTAAAACTGTCCACGTTGGAGTCCTTGATTCTCTTAAGCGTGTTAAAGAAAACGTCAAAGAGGTAAACACAATCTCATAAACCCTATTTTTTTAAGTCATCCTAAACCTTTAAGGTCTTTTTTGTATATGGTGTTGTAGGTGAGTGCTGGGTTAGAATGTGGTATTGGTATGGATGACTATGACGATTGGATCGAAGGAGACATCATCGAGGCGTTTAACGCTGTTCAAAAGCGGCGAACGCTAGAGGAAGCATCGGCTTCAATGTCTGCTGCGATTGAAGAGGCTGGAGTTTGAATTGTAAATTTAAAGGTATCAAAGAAACTCTAGCAAACAACAAGAACCAGAGAGCCTCAGTTACTTGTTCGTAATTATGTTTACTGTGTAAATCTTAGTCATGTCTCTTGGTATGGTATATGGAATTTGCGCGGTTCTAAGTTGTTTCGACTGTCTTTTAAGCAGTCTTTTTGAAGCATTCTCCATTGGAATAACCTCGATATAATTAAATTAGCGATGGAGACTCATCATTTTCTTAGAATATAATGTGTTGCCTTCAAATTATCTTCAAAAATGTCGCTGCTGCCAATCTTCAAAGCTTGTTTTGCAGAAATTCACTATGAATCAAATGATAGATAAACTAATGAGTACTTTGAAAGATTTTGAAGATTTGGGACTTCGTGTCTAGTCCAAAGAAAAGAAACAAAAAGGTTTATTTGCTAGTTCAAACTTCAAAGCGTTACCAAAGAACTTAAGCTACCCTTGTTTGTTGCTGCGAGTTCTCCATCATAAACTTAGAATACTTCTTTATCGGAGAATTCAACTATTTTTTGTAGTTTGAACTTCTTGTTTAACATCTTTGGCTCGTTTTCTTTGCTTTTGTTCCTTTGTTTACCTCCAGTGTTTTTAAAACTAGACCGGACCGAAAGATGGATTGGGTTCAACTATAAACCGGGGGACTGTGCAACACCCCACCCGTGTTGGTAAAACTCGGCCTAACTACTTACCAGTCGGCATTCCAAACAATCTACTGTCCAGAAATCCAACTGATAACATGCTATAGAGGTTTCACTTTGTACTTAGCCGTTTTCATGCAATTTTTGTTTCTTTCAGAGTTCTTAATATTAAACATGCATTTTATTAGATAGATTTAACTAGTTCAGTTCACATGCTAAGTTTGCTACAAAGCTAAAACATTACATTAAGCTACTAAGTTGTTATCTACCCAAAAACTATACATAATCCACCATCCCTTCCA